>JANHGB010020038.1:0-11662 GCA_026283785.1 Coracopsis vasa
AAAAAAAAAAGAAAAAATCCAACTAGCAAAAAAGTATTTCTGTTCCAAATTAAACTCCATAGTTTGAGAAAAATATGGTGGTAAAGGAGCAGTTTAAGATGTAAAGCTCCAAGTCTGGTTTCCATTGGTACTGCTTATTTGCTGTGGGACCTTCTCTGATCCTCAATTCCACAACCTGCAGAAGGAAGATAATTACACTTGGAATTTATTGGGGCAATCAGTTAACAAGCTAGTTACTAGATAGCTACTTCCATTAGTGATGTTGAGGTTAATTTTGGTTGAAGTAATGTCCTGATTGCTTTCTGCTTCCCTTATTCATTCCGCGCCTTCTCCTGTTTTCTCTTCACCAGATGCACGTTAATACATTTGTTGGAAAGGGAGTCTCTCCTCCAAATGAAAAGCCAAGCAGTTCTGGCTGAGGGACAGATCCAGTTTTGGGCAAAATGAGATGCTGTTGCAAAACAACTGCATTGCTTTCTGGTAAAGCAATCCTGAGCTTTTCATATAGGCTTTGACAAGTAACTGTTGTCAGCATCATGTTGTGTGTTGGCAGTACTATATTGATAAGTAGTGGATAGCTTGAGGGCTCAAAAAACCATACAAAATCTCGATTTCTACCTATTTTCACTGTGATGAAGGGTATAAGCTGTTTCTGGGGCTTTTCCTCTACCACATGTCCTAATGATCCAAGTGATAAATTCAAGGTGGCAATTTGAAAGGGGAGGATGACTCTCCTGCCTATGCACATGCTGAATATCAGAATACCTGAGGCATTTAGCCAGAGACTCACAGGGAAAGAGTGGTGTGGCAGAAAGTAGTATTCTGATACTGTGCTATGTACCTTTTAAGATTTTGGCAAAAATGCTTCAACAATAATAAGAAATGCATATGAAATCAAACTGCAGTCCAGAGCAGAGTGCATTTTTATGCATATGAATAATACAAGTTTAGATTTTTTAGTTTTAAGTCATTTAAGAGTGTGGGGCACAATCAAGATCATCTATTGAAGTCTGCAGTACTCAAATATTTGTGTTGCTTTTCATATTTTTAATAGTTTTTTTTTAAAAAAAAGACTTTTAAAACTATTTGTAAAAAAGTAAAACATTTTCTTTTGCTGTTGTCCCCTTATATTTTATTCAGACTCTATCATGCCCACCTTTGTTGTGCATGAACACTTGACTACTACTGCACTACAGCAAACCAGCATGAAGTGATATAAAAGGCTATCGCATTAGTGAGAAAGCATGATTGGAGATTTTAAAGGGCTGTATAGGTCAGGGAGAGCACCTTGAAGCTAATGTGAAATTTGACTGGCAACTGGTGGATGATGGAGACAGAAGGGGAATTACTTGCTCACTCCATTTGGTGCCAGTCAGAATCCCAGCAGCACCATTTGGTACCAGCTGCAGCCTGTTAATTGCGTGTTCAGGGAGACTGGCAAAAAGGGCATTACAGTGGTTCAAATTGAATGAAACAAAAGCAGGAGCAAATACCTCTGTTTCTGAAAGGGCAAGTTACTGGCACAGTTGAATAGTGTTTCTGAAGTAAAACATGATACACGGCTCAATGGAGAGAATCAGCTGCGTGTGTTCAATTCCAGGTGCAAGGAAAAGGCTGTCTCCTAAATTACTAAGGGAATGAATTGCAGTGATGCTTTCAAAATGCATAAATGAAAGTAACAGATTGAAGGTGAGATATGCAGATGACTTTTGCAATATTCATGTTTTAATTTTAATTAAAGAACACTTTAGATACTTAGCCCAGGCTTTGGTATGGCAAGAAGGGAGCCTAGTTGGACAAGAGTGTAACTTGGTTATAAGTCAATGGTATGAACATAATGTAACAAATGACGATTCGGTTTTACTTGGGAATTGAAGTAAAACCAGGTACCTAGGAAAAGTGACAGAGTTTATCTACATCTCAGTAGTGGCCAAATGGAGAAGAAATAAGTAAAACATATCTGCACCTTTTTCATAGAGAATAATCTGTTAGAGAATTGCAAGGGGCCCAGTTCAGCTGCCTTATGTGTCTTACCTTCCCATGTAAGGTATTCATGCACTGGGAACATGGAGCTTGAGTCTAAGCTTTTCTAAAATAAATGAGTTTCAGGAAGCAGTGTGTGACGAAGGCACACAGATCTTAAATGACTGAGGTACAGCATATAATATCAAAATAACAGGAGGATGATAACAGATGAGTTATACCTGCAGTTCCCGTCCTGCTCATTGCAAAGGATGCAAGATAGTTGGATGCACTCTATATCATACATTGACAAGCTTATGCACTTGGCTGAACACTCGATGTGCCTTCCTGGAATGCTTTGCCTTTCAAATCTGCAAGCAAATAGCTGACTCTGCATTGCAGTGTTTGCTCTACCTGTCCTCATCAGGTCTGTACAAGCTGAAGGAAAGATGTTGACGGAAGTAATCGATAGAGTAAAGAATGATGAACCAATGAAAAGAATCTGACTGAAAGGCCATGATGGAGACCACAGCAGTCATGACAGTATCATAATTATCATTTTTGGGGATGGTAAATTAAAGTGCTAGCACAGAAATAGCAGGATCAATAATTTAAACCTTGGCAAGTGTAAGGTTATAGAAGAAAAGGCCAAGAGAGGTAACACTTGTGCACAAAAGAACACTTTTCCTAGTCTAGTTTACCAGCATAATCAGTAGTGTTACAATCCACGGCCTGTTTACAGACTCCTTCAAATAATGACAACATCATAAAGAACATGAGATCATGGGGGAGAGAACGCTTTTATATGTAGTGATTAGAGAGTCAGGTTTCTCCTGGGTTGTGTGTATCAGCTGCTTGTGTGACCTCAAGCACGAGATAGTTTACTTCCTAATAACTTCTTTTTTAACAACAACAAAAAAATTGTGCCTTTGCATTTGTGTTTTGAGAGTACTTTGCTACGCTTGCATGGAAGGTAACTGTAGATGTTTATACACAGCTTTCAGCCTTGCATTAGAATGATGTGAGTTAATGCTAACTGTAGCTTCAGATCTTGATTCACAAATTTTTCTAATGTTAATACTTTTAATGCCTGAAGTTTAGAGCAAGAATATGACTGAAGGTTTACAAGACTTGTGTAACCATGCAGGACAGTGCCATCATGGATAAGCAAATTAGCTCTATTTAAATCTATGACAATAGTCCTGAGCATAGAGGCTGAGTTTTAATTTGCATGAGTTGAAAGCTCTGCTTCCATTTGTGAGAAAGTGAAAGACTGAAAAAGAAAAGGGGGGAAAGAAGCCTAAAATTGAACAGGAAGAAAGGAAGCGAAATACAAGTACTGAAGGTGAAAGAGGAGTATAACGAAAAAGATGGGAAAGGACTGTATTTGTTAGCATAAAATCGGAGTGGTTGAGGCTAGCAGGCACCTCCAGAAATAGCCACTCCAATGCCTGCTCAAGCAGAGTCAGAGAGAACAGCTTGCCCAAGAACATGTTCAGTTGGGTTTTCAGCTGGTGGGGACTTTACAACCTCTCTGGGCAAGGTGTTACACTGTTCAGCCACCCCTGTGCTTAAAAAGATTTTACTTCTCTTAAAAAAAGAAGTTTGCTTCTATTTCATTAGTATCAGTTGCCTCTTTTCTTGTCAATGGGTACCACTCAGAGCAGCCTGGCTCCCTCTGCTTTACACCCTTTCCTGATGGTGAGCAGTCCCAGCTCTGAGATTCTCTTTGTGTGAGCAGTTCCTTCATTACCCTTGTGAGACTTTGCTGGACTCACTGCAGTAAGTCAATGTTTGTCTTGTACTGAGAGCCCAGCACTGGACCTGACATTCAAGATACCTCTCACAGGGCCTGAGTCAAGAGGAGTCATGTCTCTTGACCTGCTGGCAGCTATCTTCCTGACACAGCGGTTTTCAGTGATTAATCTTTGTAAAAGATCACCTCTTAAAAAGAAATTTTAAAACTAAAAAAAAATATTTGTGAGCATGCCAACAGAGATTCCCAAGAGCACTGTCTGATCTTGAAAACGCAGTCACCAATATCTTGGTTCCTTAGGGGGCACAAGCCCACTGCCCACACTATTTGGTGTCTGAATGATTTAAATTGGATTTCTGAAGAAAGTGTTTATATTGTATCTAAATGTTAAGTTGCACTTTTAAATATTTTTCACATATTTAGGTTTTTTCCAGTTTGTGTATTACATTGTTCAGAGCAATTGTACAACCTCAGCTCTGTGCATGTTGCAAGCTCTGTAGGTGCTCTGACAGTGGAAAGAGAAATGCTGCTCAGTCCTAAACCTAAAATTTTAGTAGTTGGGCAGGTTGTGGCCGCAGCCTTAATTTGTCATCATACATAATCAGGAAAATTAATTTTTAAAACAGAATTTATAAGCAATTATTTCATGGCTGCCTGTGATCAAATCTCACAGTCGTTCCATCCCTGCAGCAGACTTCATGTGATCATTGTTACTGACTCTTCTTCTGAAAAGATTATAGTTGAATCTTATGCAAAAATAGTAGTGTTTATGCAAAAATAGTAGTGTTCTCAGTGAGTGAATCAAAACTGATTTCTGTTGCTGCAAGATTGCTGTGTCTGAGCTTGTCTTTCCCTAATGTTTCTGTGACCAAATAACTTGCAAAGAGCTGGGGAGAATGAACTTCAAAAAGATCTTATTGGTTTTACAGAAGAATTGGATTCAAACTCCTTCATATTCATATGTATATGAGGAAAAACATTGGATAAACTAACACAAAGACTAATCATAAATGTATTAAAGGAGAAATCATTATAATTACAAACAAAAAAAGCCTAAACTTGTTTTGAGGAATTATGGTTGTTGGTAAGCCTGTATTTGCTATGAAAGGAACATGAGCTTGTTCTTAATGTTCTTTCTTACCTGATTCTGTATTTTAACTTCATCTTACCTTAGGATCTCATATAACTTAGATTTTTTTCTGTACTCCTCTGCTTTGCTTGAGTTAAATTCACCCTACCCAAGGCTGTGTAATGCTGTGTGACATGCACCATTAGCTTTTTTAGATGCATTCTGCTTTAATTACCATGTGTCAAATATTTCCAACCAGCTTGTAGTCTGCAGGAAAAATTAAACATCTCCATAAAGTGGTTTAAAGATTATCCAAAACTGGACTAAATGTAAACCATGAATATATTAATGCAAGTCTCAATCTGTTCATGAATACTTTGTGAGCAACAAAAAGCAGAATTAATCAAGTCAATTACCTGCTTTGTGGTTTTTCACTTCACAGTAGGGCCTGTAACAGCATTTGGCCCTCTAAATTCTGGTAGTAACACAAACTTGATTTTCAGTTCTCTTCAATATGTCCATTTCTTACAACTTTTACTTGAGCATAGGGTTTTCTACCTCTGTGGGTTGTAAAGTACAAACACTCTGGCAGTGTTTGTGTTGGAAAAAGCAGCCTGACCAGTCAGTCAGAAGTTGTATTTCCCTGCTCCTTCTGAATGCAACAAAGCCTGACTCTGTAGCGTGTGTCCTGCCCGTAATTCATGCTGAGGTTGTCAATCGGTAAGCTAAAATGTCTACAGGTATCTGTGTCAGTGTGTATAAGATAATATTGCTTTTCATTTTCTAGTGAAGGGAATTATTCCAGTAATGGCACCATTCCTAGTATCTCCGTGAGCTTGCCTAGGAGTAAAGTGTAGCTCCTGAATATGGGTCAGAAAAGGACATTGTTATAACTAGTGTCCTTGATGGAATCTGGTATGTGCTGAATTTGCAAAAAGTCTGAGTTCAGTGTCATCCGTTTTCAGTATTTCCCGAACAATTGATTTATTTCACATTATTAATGAACTTTGCAGCAGTTCCACTTGTCAGGCCTACTCTGCAGGGGTCAATAATGAGAGGAAACCTGATGTTAGTGGATCCAGCTTAAGTGATTCTGTCATGCTAACGATTCAATATATCAGGACAAATGTCAGCTCCTTCCAATATGTTAATTCCTCTGATCCTATTTGCATAAACTACAGTCAATGAAATACAAGTTCCCCCCCTAGGACAGTTAATGGAGATGTGTAAAGGATTTTTTTATTTTTCTTTTTCTGGCTTTCTAAGAAGGCTGAGGAGAACAGGACCTCGTTCCTGAGCTCCATGTGTAACCTGGATGCAAAGATCTGGCTTGACTTGAGCTCAAGTTCTTCAAGTAGTAGGTTTATCTACCTGATGAGGTGATAGTAGAGATTAGGACTGGACATGTACTGTATCTGGGTTTTTCAGTTCTTGTAAGGGATTGCATGTGAACCAAGCAAGCAGAGTGGTTGACTTCTGGCCTCCTGCGCTCAGAATAGAGGATTTACCCTTCAGGGTAGTGCCCATGTGAGACTGTTTTCCCAGCCTTTCTGGCAAAAATGTTGCCAAATTCTATATCTTCAGAAAATGAAACTTTTCAACAGAGTACCCTAGGTAGCTCTGCACTAGCAAGCTTTCAGAGAGTGCACTTCTGGCTCTCCAATGTCTTGTCTGAGTTCCCAGTCGCTTAAGCTGAAAGTTTTTGTGCGTTTAGTAAAATGAAATGCTTGCCTTTGGCTTGTACCAAGTTTCTCAACATAGCTGTAGTGGGGGTCCTGTGGTTTGCACTTGAGTTTACCACAGGGATGACCTTGTTTTCTCCTTATAGCGCTGGTTTTTGGGCACCAACTTGCCTTTAGGATTAATAAAAGCATAATTTGTGAACAGTAGTAGTACAAAAAAAATATATCTCTAGATGTTTGTGGAATAGGTGTTACTTGTTGTCATGTCCTTTTTTTATGGCGCACGTACTGCCTCCCTCGGTATCTGAAGATACAACAACAGTTTAGTAAATTTAACACTTGTTTCCATAAGCAACTTCAAGGCATGTATTCGAAACAAGGTTTTGCTGAGGTTCTCTGTGACAGCTTTGCTTCTACCAAGATTAAATTAAGAATGAGGGATTTTGTATGGTACTTCCTCTCTTCCCTGAATTTTTGAGATGATGCTTCAGTGTTTAGCAACAGCAATAAAAGCCTGGAATACTAATGGTTGTAAACACCATGAGGGGAAATGGTCTTTCCCACAGTGTTAAAGTTTCTCAGGGCAAAAAAAAAAGTTAAGTAGCTACTGCTTTGTTTTCTTCTACTTCCTCTGTGTATGAAATCACTTTGATAGATCTGCAGGAAGAGATTTAGTTGCAGATGGCAGAGGTCAGTGTATTGTGTATTCAATGTAGTCAATAATAAAGTCAGGACTTATGCTAACTGAATGTTAATAAGGAATCACAAGGACCTTGGAAAGTCATTATGTCTGGTCATTTGCTTCACAATATTCTTCCAAACAGGCTCTGGAGGCCAATGCAAGGGGATTTAAAATTAAAAAAAAAAAAGAGAAAAGAAAAATCTGGAGGAATAAGGGAAAGCAGAATGGCTAAATACAGAACTCTTGTGTAATGTGCAGCAGACCATTGTAAAGACAATTTCAGGGTACTCTTCTTGCACAGTGAAGGAAACCATACAAATTCATGAAATGACATCAACACTGAGCCTCCTCCTACTTACCCTTTCCCCCTCAAAGGCTGCTGTCCTATTGGCCTAGGGGATCATGATGAAGCTATGCATTTTTCTTGTAAGAGCAGACAGCTATGGTTGTAAAGTAGAAATAACATAAACTACATTCATTCATCAAGATTACACATGAAATGGACACAAAAAAGAAATGGGTTAATTCGTGTAGCTCTAGATATATGGGGGAAAATTTTTGTTTGTTGGGATTTTCATGTCTGAATAATTCAGGATTTGTCCTAGGACCTCTATTTTTGTGTTGGGCTCAAGGAAAAACCTTTAGGCTAGGGCATGACTCAAGCCAATAGTCTTTCCTTCCTACAAACCAAATATTTATTGTCCCTTACATTAAGTCATCATTACTTTGCTCCCCCACCTTGAAATGACCAAAAGTGGAACAAAGACTTCAAGTCCTAAATTAAATCATTTAATCTTACCTAAACAAAGCTAATTTTGGAGGAGTAATGTCACTGTACTTAATATAGCATTTTAGTGTTGCTCCTTGCCTATATTTCCTGAGGCTGCTAATGAAGGAATTACCTTTCGTGGCATTATCAATGTAGTCTGTGAACACTCAATGTGTGTTTCTGCCCTGTGACATGTGATTGCCCCACTTCTTGCTAGTTGTGCAGTTGAAGCTCCAGCCTTTATCACTTCAGTGAGCAATGACCAGTTCTACTACTTGGCTATGCATGATACTCTCTCTGTGCCACTGAGCTGGCCTTCACTACTTAATTTATTGCAAATGCCTATAAAATGCATGTAGAAGGCAGATAGGTCTGTCATAAATCTCAAAGAATTAGCTTCATGCTCTTATTGTTTGCAGGCTGGATCTGTGGGATTAATGCCTGTGTGTTCATTATAATTTGGTCCAAGGGTAGGAGTTCAGTAGACAAAATTGCTGGGTTTGCAGCAACATTCCAGTATATTTACAATGGTAAGGACCAGTGAGAATGTTAATATTGGATTGAATTCCATTACTGGACAAGTTTCAAACTGTTGGCATAAGGCACTCTAATTTCCAGCAATTTTGCAGTAGCAAGGAAGCTCAGCTTTTGTACAGAAAGTCAGTGTAGGACCTAAAGCTTCAGTTGACATGGGGTTAGGAAAATTAATACTCTCATTTATAAATACACTCTAGTCAATGAAGCAACGTCCACAGTTTAGATGATGAATCTTGAATACCAGAGAAGTGCAGCCTGGTGAGTGGCAGGGATTCTGTTGGGATGCATTCATTTTTCCTTGTCCCGTAGAGTCAAGATTTGGGCAGAAGTCTTTGCTGCTGCCTTGTCCTCCTGAGCCATGAGTGACTTGCATGCTTTAAAAAATGTTGCTTGTCATTGAAAATATTAGGACCTGCAAATCATAGTATTTCATTTATTTGAAGCACATAACTTCCTTATTTATTTCAATTTTACATAGAAGCTGAGTATGATTCAGGCTAATTTTGCCAAACCCATCCTCTTGTAGATGTGAAACCAGGTAGTGATTTAACTCATTATCCTGAAGACAGTGTGAATGTTCAGCCTTTCCTCTTATTAAACTGGGTGGTTTTAGAGTTTGAATAAGAAAAGAATTGTAAAACATCTCCTGAGGACTCATCTTGTCAGTGCTCATCAGAGCAGATGTTAAGTATAATATATGGAGCAGTTTTTATTTAATCTATACCATCTGCCTTAATCTTCACTGGAGCAATGCTGGTCCATTACAACTTAGTCTCAAATAACATTCTTGTTATATTGAAAAATGCTTTAGGAACTGACCTACATGTGATCTAGGGGCAACACTGAGTTGACATTAAATCCTTTGTCACCACTTGTTAGATCTTGGAGGACCATGTCCAAAGTATCCAGATAAAACAAGAGCTTAGTATTTTGGTGTACTCTGGAGGCTTGATCCAGCAAAATGCTTAATGACCTTAGCTTGCATAAAATTTCCTTGGAGGAGAGAGCATGGAGGCTGTGGGTTGAGAAAAGCTTGTGTTTCCAATGACACAGTCTTCATTAAGTTCTTGCACACAAATCGTGGATTGTATTGTCTGTGAAGGGCTGTGAGGGATGGAAGCTTTAATGACCATGCACATCCTTTTCTTGCTTTTTTGCTTAGTGATCCTTTGTTTGTTAAGGAATTACAAGGTTTCAGAGTTCCAATATGTAAAGCTATGTGCATTTTTAACAAATTCGGAAGCATAGAGATTTACTGCCTTTTTCAGCTTAACCTCAGGCTAAATGATATATGCATGTTGATAAAATAAGAATGAAGTACAGGCTTCTATACTGCAATTAAGGTATGAAAAGGATATTTAGCATTTGCCACATCCTAATACTTATAATGAAAATGTGATGATTCTGTTTCAGATACCCTCTATCTTGGAATAATATATTGGCATACTGGAAAACTTTTCTGGATGCTTTTTCTCTTTGTATCTGTTTCCCCATAAGATTTTGGATGACAACATATTTCAGCTTTGGAGATGGACTTAAATCAGTGTAGTTTCACTGATTGCTTTGGTTTTTTGAAAGGATCAGATTTCAAAACAAATATCCAGCTTTGCATCTACCCTAACTTAACATAGAAAGCCTTGTGGCACTTGATAAAGGAAAACTCAAATAGTCCTGTAAATATTTTGAAAACATAGCTCATGAAAACTAAGCCATCACCATCTCTTAAGTAAACTCCAGTTGTCAAAGAATCCTTTTTCTCTGGGAATTTTCCCCTTCCATTCAAATTGAACCAATTGTGTAACCTTTTTCCTATTCCATCAAGAAAACCACTGCACTGAAACACTGCAGGATGTGAGAGGCCACTACTGGACATCTCACTTCTAAATTGTGAATAGACTGAACTGTCTGTGACTGTGTGCCTATGCAACCTTGGACAGTCTTCGTTCTACATCTTACATGTGGGAGCTCAGTGATTGTCTTCTCTTCCTAAAATGTGTTTTTTATCTAGTACACTGACTACATGTATGTCAGTGACACACTTTCATGCCATCTTGGTTAAAATAAATTTGTTTCAAATATTAATGCTCTTCCTCTACCGGTTAATAGTCAATGGGACTTAAATAGGCGCTCCTCACAGGATGCAGCTTCTTATCAAATGGAGACATGAATTGTGGTAGATTTCATGAGGAGGCAAATGTAGCCCCAAAAGCTGCACAAGCGTCCCAATGTAGCATGGTATTCATAAGCAACAATTTGTGTATCAACGCTCCCTGTGCAAGATTGAAGAGAAGTTTCAATTATAGTCCTTTTAAAAACATTCAGAAAATGCTGCTACCTCATGCCTATTGATTTCCTTATTGAAATCAATATTCATATAATGAGGTCTGATGCATTTCTGACCTGTGTAAATGCAGTGAATTCTCGAGGTGGGGAGTGAGGGAGAGAGAAAATTCTAGTGATGGAAACTTAAGGATCTTTCTTAAACCTGCATAAGAGGCAGGCACGTGAAAGATGCCTCTCATAAGGCAGAGCATGCTTCCATATACTTAATTTTGACCTTGATTACTTAGGCATTTTTAGATACGAGACAGGGTCTTTGCTTATGCAATCACCTAGCAATAAAATATGTCAAGGTCATATTTACTTTGCAATTCCTGAATGGTACAAAACTGAATAAACCCTTGAATGATACAGTTGGTCACCATCTCCTCTGCTGAAAAAGTCAAAATGGGGACAGTGACCCTAAGAGCCCACGTCCACCTTGCCCTTGTGGTATGAAGAGAACCTGAATGTAGAGTGCAAAGCTGCGCCAGGTAAACTTACTAAACGTCTAGTTCAGAATATAGCAGCCTAGCTCATTTAAGAATGTGTCATTAACCCAGCCTCCTGTTTTGAAGGAGGTGGCATTAGTGGTCCTTGGCCTCATTGCTAAGAATGTTAAGTTCGATAGTAGTGTGAGTTTATCATGCTTCAATTTCTAGCAACATTTTGTTGTTGTTGTTGTTTTGATTAAAAGGTAAAAATTCACCCAGAAACCATGTTCCCTTGTCGTGGTTTAAGTCAAGTCAGTAACTCAGAACCACGTAGCTGCTTGCTCACTCCCCCCTCTTTCTCCCCCCAGCTCCCAAAGGGATGGGGAGGAGAATCGAAAGAATGTAACTCCCACGGGTTGAGATAAGAACAGGCCAGTAACTAAGGTATAACA
>JANHGB010020039.1:0-49360 GCA_026283785.1 Coracopsis vasa
AGTGAGGTCTCATGAGAGCAGAGTAGAGGGGCAGGATCACCTCCTTCGACCTGCTGGTCACACTCCTTTTGATGCAGTCCAGGACATGAAAAAGTTGATTGAGTAATCATTGCAACAGAAGAGGTTTCCTGTAAATCAGGACCAAAAGATGAACTTATTTGGTCATATCTGATGTGGTTGCCCAACAGTCCTCTTTATAACATGCTTTCCGCTAAAGTCCCCAAATTTACTGGGCTTCTGGACCTACAATAATGATGTTGCAATGATTTCAAAGTATGACTCTTGCATGTGTTCTGGAAATAATATGACCATAAACATAACTGGAAGTTTCTAACTGTCAGTGATTTCATACTGACTTTAACAATAGCCAGTAAACATATAGTTCAGACTTTAACACAATTTTCTCAGTAACACTAATTTCAGTGAGATGCCCCAGATAATACTTTCTTGTGGGATTACTGCACAGCTTGGGTGGTTTATCATTCAATCTTCATATTTTATTGATGCACTGTATGTGCTGTGTGACCCCAAACCTTTGCCAGTGCTGTGTTCCTAAACCAATGGAATTAATTAGCTGTTTCCACGTTCAGTTTTGACTGCTTTAACACCACTGGAATTTCACTAATCACATTAGACATTAGCACCATTCACAGATTTCTATTCTTACACATTCCCAGTGTTCACAGCCATCCACAGCTGATGTCTACGGAGCAGGCAGAAACACTGTGAAGACTCTTCTGCACAAGAGACGTTCCCCCCGATGCTTGGGGGAACATGCCACAGCTGCGGGGCTCCATGCTGACACATCTACTAACAGGATTAGGACTTTAAGTAGAAAAAACATATGTCATTTGCAATATAGCTGGAGAGCTACCAACAGCTGTAATTAAGGATGCCCATGCATTTCCATGCTAAGCCCCTGTTTTCATTTGCTCATAACTTTCCAAAACTTTCACCTATAAGGCTGAACTTTTACAGTCCCGCTTTCTGCCAAATTGTGGCCTTTTTTTTTGCAGTTGTTGAAAGTTTCAGGAAAAAGCAATGTGCCCATTTTTTTTTTTTGAATGAAAGAAGAGAAATAAAAGAAAACAAAAAAACAAAAAACCACTAAAAATTTCGCTTAAACTTGCGTGTTGGAACTGATTTATGCTGGATTTTCTATTTCATTTAATTTCCATATGGCATCTTTAACTCTAAAATTATGTTCCAGCAGCTGGTACGTATGGGATAATTTCTAATAAGGCAATGCAAATAATGCAACACATTTTCCCCCTACATCTTGAGATGCTCAGCTACAGAATTTTAGTCAATTTAATTACCTGCTGAAAAATGATTGTCCTTTCAGTGGCTCGGAGAGATCTCAGAACTCCACTCTGATTATGCAGCTCCTCTTGAGTTTCCCCATGTGGAAATCAGGAATGAACAAGCCATACTGACCACGCAGAAGTGCCATGACCCTTTCTTAACCTGTTCAGGTAACACCGCGTGGCACAGTAGTGCTCAGTGGTACAACTAGAAATAGATGAATATTCTTGTCATTTGCAGGTGTCTCAGACTGCTTTGAAATGGAAGGACTATTTAAGCCTTTGCAAGTGTATGTATGCCTCATTCACCACTTTCTACTTTATGGAAAGTAATCAGTATTAAAATAATGCTAACGTCTTTAGAGACAGAAAGAGCTTTTGCCTTACCCACTCATTTAATTCCTGTCATTTCCCATCACTAATCCTGCTCCTTGATGCTGGCTGGATGCTGAATTTAAACGCTTGTAACTCAGCAATCTCACAGGTACTCGCTCTATGAGATGCCCATACGCTTTGGACACTAAAGTGAAATTAAATAGGCACAACTTACTAATGAGTGAATTCCCTTTGGAAAAAGAAAATGTCTTCTGTGTCAGTAGTAAATATTTAGTTAAAAAAAAAAAAATCTCTCTTCTACTGCGTTTATGATTTTCGTGAGGAAAGAATGAGAATGGGTGGGATTAGCCAGGATTTTCCATTTTTTCTTATATTTTTTCTTTGTGAATTAATTAGGGTTTTTTTTCCTTTATTCATTTATTTCCTTTCTCACCAAGTTTTTCCTTCACAGACAGGAAACTCAGCTTTGCTAGTGATACATTTAAATGCAAGTTTCTTTTTAAATGCAGTTTTCTGTTAGAGCTTTTCCTTCCCAAATTACAATTTGTGTTTCTGAACATCCTGGGAGAGAGAGGTAATTTTTTGTAGCTGACATGGTCTAAGAAGTCTTCACAGATGCTCCCCTTGTGTTTTCTCTTCCCTTTGAAATGTACCCATTCAAGGATAACAAATATTTAAGGAAGCAAATGATCCTAACAATCGCAATGGGTTTTTTTTTTTCTGTTTCATAGTTCCTTCCCCCCAAAATTGGTGGTTTAGATTCCTCACAAAATAACAAGATTAAAGGAGCTGATGTTGTACAAACTTGGACCTGCAGAATTACACAACAGTTCTTATCTAATTACTACAATACAAGAACCTGCATAGGAGAAAGTCTTAAGAGAAAAAAAAAAACACAGGAATTTTTATGAGATGAGAAAACCAAGATCCTCAAACACCAATTGCCTGCTTCCTTGAACACACAGTATGATGAAATGGTGTTTAACTAGGTGTTGTGTATTATTCTTATTTACTTCCACAATTTTTGCAGAATGCCTCCTAGGACTTCTTTAATGTACACCAGCTTTCATAAAGACCTGGATACAAGAAATTCCTTTCTATTTCTTATTAGGCACTTCTTTAAGACTTCCATTACACTAACTTGATGATTGAGAAGCTAGGATTAACCTACCTTCCCAGCAGGCTATGACATGAAGTTTTCAGCGGTCCCTTCTCCTAATCAGTCTTCAGCCTTCAGCTCCACTTCACAATGGCTTCCCTCCATCTTCGTGCCTTAGTTGAAAAAGTCCTGCCCAGCGTCTCCAGTCTAAGGTGGGAACATGCCCAGCCATCCTTTACAGGGACACTGGTGCTAGCTGTCTGTATGGAAGTTGACAGAGCCACTGGACGACTCAGCAGTCACCCTCTGAACAAAAAAGTACTTCAAATATTTTACTATTTAGCCAAACTGTCACAGGATTGGCAAAACGCACATCCCTAATGCAAATCTCGGGCATCTTCCCCAAGGAACAAATATGCAGTGTTTGCCAATGATTTATTTGAAAATCTTGGGTTTAGCCTACAAAAAGCAACATATTCTCCTCAAATCTTAGAATCTTAGAAACACCAGAACATATTAGCTGAAACCTTCACAAAGACAAATTGATACCAAAGAGGTACCCCATGCACGAACAAAAAAATATAAAAAAATCACTCCTAAATGTTTGAAATCTGGTAAAACTATTAGCAGCTGAAAGCAGGATCTTATAATGAGAAGTGTTAGATAATAGATACAGTAGTTCCATCTTCACCTGCAGTATTTATGCATCCACATTGGATGTGAGAAAGGGATTGATACATAAGAAAAAAGTGTGTCATGATACTTTGAGTATATCATGTTAGTTTGTGATTTATGTTTTTAATATACCCACTTCTCTTGCTCTGTCTATTATGGAGCCACAAACACAGCTGAAAACAGACTACAGCTCAGCATATAAAAAGGAAATGGGAGACAACAGAAAATGTCTGTTCATCTCCACTTATCCTTGTCTGATCCCCACCAATGCGACCCCAGCGTGTTAAAAAAATTATAGATCTGAAAAATCCCCATACTTTCTAGATTAAAAAGGGAGAGTAAAAGTCATCAAACAAACTTTTTGCTGCAAATAATTCACTTAGCTGTAGAAGTCACCAGATAAATAGCCCTATTCTTTTACTTTGCACTGGGGAAATGCTCACACGGCCTGTTAAAAATTGTACCCCAAGCATTTTCAATTTGCTCTTGAATTCTATGTCAGCAACCTTCATGGGTTAGAGGTGTGTGTGTGCGTTTGGTTTCGGTGTTTCTCTCTAGAGAGAGCTCCCATTATCAGTTTGGAAAAATAACCAATATTCCTGTAACTCTCATGATATTTTCCCAACAAATGAAGCGGACATTTTTGTGGCCAGGTTGAATCTCTGTTGACCGGTTGTCATTTAAGCAGTTCCTTCAGATTTTAATACCCAAATACTTGGAGCCAGCACCGTGGTTGGGCAAGAATGGCTCTCCATAACCTCAGCAGATCCATTGGAAGCTATGAAGTGGAATGGAGTCATTTCAGCTAAACGTTACCAGCTCCTGACCCTGGAAAAGGAAAAGTCAAAGTTCTTTTGGAAATGACACATTGTGACCTGCAGTCTGCTGTAGCACATTAAGTCTGATAAATGATCAGAAATGATGACTTAAACAAGCATCTAAGAGAGAGTATTTTGCTTAATGTACCCAGCAGTTAACCTTATGTAGTCACATTGCATAGTGGGCTCATTTGGAAGCCATGTAGGCTTAGCTAAGAATAAACAAAGCATTGCAGTACCATTAAACGTTTTCTACGTCTTCCTTCTGTGTTAACGTGGTTCAGTGCTTCTGTCATGAAAATGAGCTAAATGGAGTTTCCCACACTCTCGACCACAAAGACTGCACTATATTGCCTTCCGATAGACATTTTGTACTTTCCTGAACACATGCCTGTTTCAAGAGCAAACCTCAATTTTCATAGCACTAAAGAGGTCTGCAGCACAGAAAAGGAGCAAACTCAAAAGCAGAAAAAAAGTGGAAGTGATGTCAAAACCATGCAACTTTTCCAGGGGACAAGAGATGCCTATATGCGCACAAAAAGAAGTTAACTTTTTTTCCCACATCCGCAAAATGCTCTCCAAGTGAAATGCCAAATCTAATCCTCCTGCCTAATAAGTTCTCAAATTTTTAATTTAGGCACTTATGCCAGAGCCCTATAGGTACTAGAATAATGTGAGTTATTTCTCTGTATTAAGTTGCTCAACTATAATGACTTCATCATTTCATTTAAGCACCTGTTCTGGAAAATAGGTCCTGATGCTGCAAACACTCACATCTTGTGAGAATTCCCATTTGAACTCTAAAAATTGTATCCCAGCTCTTTAGGGTGATTTACGGCATACTAGTAGAAGCATCTATAAGCACCTGAAATGTGTCAGTGGATGAATATGAGCAATAATTGTAAATATAGTTTATGAGTTAAGCAGTGCACAGATATTGGTGGCCAATACTCAGCAAAATATTGACTCTCCCAACTCCTGTTTAAATTCCCCACTGACTTCAGTTGGAATTCAGACTTTAAATGAGGAGTTAGGAGCCCAGATGCTTTGCTGATCATGGGTCTTTGGCTGCAAAATGCTGAATCTTCCCAAAGGACCCAGTGGAAATGATAGCAGAGAGGTATTTTATGAGTGCATAGCTCCTCTTGGAGTTTGTCCAATGGAGGAAAATCTTCCTTGAAGTTCAACTGCCTTTCTTATTTTTCTCACAGTCTTTCCAAAATTATAAAATCAGCTTTTTCACAGAGACCTTTATTGCCAATAAATGGAAAGGGTGCCCATGCCCTGGGGAGCAGGTTAGGATACGCATTCTGGCCATCAAGGCAGAAAATTCAGCTCTCCAATGTCAAGAAGAAACAGCCAACTCCCTTACCCACAGAAATAATTGTATTTTCTTAGGGAGAGGAAGTCTGCTGTCACTGCTTCCCCTCTGCCCCCACCACTTCTCAGCAGGCGTCCCTGACCCCTGTGCAGAGCGAGGGATGAGACAGGATTCCCAGAGCTCCAGAGAGGAGGCAGGGAGAGTGACCTGAACTTTCCACCACTGAGGTACGACTGTGCTCACAAAGCTCACGTCCACCTTCCCGGCCCTGCTACTGCCCAACCTACCTTAAACTTGGACAACCTGGTGAAGACCTCCTTCATACATGCTGCTTACTTACCCACATGCTAAATAACTTTAAGATTTGTTCAACTATTAGACACTTTTAACCTAATTATTCTGGGGTGAGCTTGGCCCAATACTCTTAAAATACGCTTAAAATACACTTAGAACACTAGTTTATGTTCCTACCCCTACAGTAGCATGAGTAGAAAGTTCGCATCCACGTAAATACCGAAATTTTCTCTGTGACTTTCTCTCTTATTTTAGCCCCCTACTTGCAAATCAGCTGGAAACCTTTGCATTATGTATTCTTGAACTGTTTCTGTGCGGCTAGAGCTTGGCTGCAACTGGGATTCCTTTTCTTTTTGTTTTTAAAGTTAGCATCTTCAAGAAAGGAAAATAAACATAAAGCCAGAATTTCCTGCGGGACAGTGGGAATGAGAGAGATCAGATCAGCTGTAAGATGTTGGTGTTATTTTCCCAGGATAAGGTCTATTTTAATATTATTTTTTTAATAATTTTTTTATTTATCTAATCTCCACTTCCAAAATCACCTACAGGCCCATGGACAAAACTGGAAGATATTATTTTTTTTTCAGAAATAACAGATTTTAAATTGGCAAAGAAAGACCACCTCTAGGGTGAACCTTCCTGTGCTCAGTGGTGTGTTTACAGAACAGATGCCTTCATAGGAAAAAAGTGCATGAAAGCAGAAGACCTAAGTTGTGCTCTTTCCCTGTTCTGCCAGGGAATAGCTGCTGCTGTCCTGTCACTAGTATCACGCTTTCCTCACTCATCTCTGACTAGCCCATGAACACTGGAGGCTCCTGAGGGAGGGGAGAGCCTGCTGCTGAGCTCGCACGGTGCCAGCACATTAAGATGACACTTTGTCCATAAGTATGGCTGTAAGGTGTGGGAATGACAGTAATTTGTCTTCCTAGAAACTTCATCTGCAACAAATTTATGTCCTCCATCCAAACTAGTTAACCTAACATATTTACGCATAAGTATTTCTTTGGAGAACAGTCTTGAAATCTCTGCTTGTGAATTCCCCTCTTGGAAAATGATATCTAATATCTGAGACAAACCTGGCATATAAGCTATCACACACAAGGTCGAAACAAGTAAACACACCTATCATCACAGCAAAGACAAGATGCTGGAAAGCCTTTGGGAGCAAAGGAGGAATTTCTTAACACAGGCCCATTCTAGCCGCTCAAGCAGCTCCTCTGCATGGAGACATGCCGTATGCGGAACTCTGATACTGTGAAGCAGCAGTGACGTGTTTCACTGTATACATGGTCAGAAGAGCTATAAATAGCAGAGGATGTTAACAATGATTGCAAAGTGAAAAATAAGGATCCCACACCTCATTTATCTGCAGATGGTACACGTTATATGCTTTAGTGTTTATTAGTTCGTTTTCCTAAAGGAAACATGCAGGTGAACCATCGAAGTGCAAGAGCAAAGCGAAATGAAGACTGTGCCTATCTGCAGGGAAGAGGACTGTTTCAGTGCCTACCTCTAAAGCCACATTCCAGGCTTTTACTGCCTGTGTAGCCCTAAGTTTTCCCTGCAGAAGACCAGCCATGAAACTTGCAGGACCAAGACCTTCACTACAAAGACTCCTGTAATGATACCAGTGGGCAGCTTAGACCCAATGTGTCAAGAATGTTTAGCCACCTCTTTGAAATCAACAGGGTATCTTTTCTAGATGGACCAGCCCATGCACACTGAAGGCCCCATGCACACATGGTACTGCATCCCTTATGAATATATGTCCAGCTGAAGCTTTGAGTATTTGGCTGTGATCCTGGAGTAACCTCAGTGAAGTAAATGGATTTTCCCTAGATTTACTCCAGTATAATGAGCTAAGAATTTGGACCTCTGTGCCGTATTGTGTGGATTTTGATTAATTTTAAATAAAGTTTCCACCTTAAATGAATTGCAAGTGTTATCTGTTTTGATATATAACTTCATGTTCTTTATTATTTAAAATGTCCAATTTGCTAGATGAAAACATAAATACTGACTGCAGCTGTAGAATTTAATAAAACCTCAGGTTTGAGCTAGCAAGTGAAAAAAAGTATATTATTGGAAACTTGTGGTCAAACTTGAAGCTTGAAGGAAATATTTTAGCACTATCACAATATTAAATTGCAATCATTATTTAATTTATCTTCTCTGAAATGACTTAAGGGAAGTGCACCAAAAGCCCTATTTACCTAAGCCAGGAAATAAGTCAGTGATCAGCTAGGTGGATGAAGTAATTGAAAGCTGACAAGGGACAATATAATGCCACTATTGTAACAGCACTTAGAAGTATTGTTTGACTTTGACCTGCTTAGGAATAAATGTTGCACAGTTTTCATTTCATCAAAAAAAGAAAAAAGTGCATAGCAATAAAATGTGTTCCTTTTACTGAATTCTTGATATTTTTCTTTATATTGAAAAATATCAGCTTTGGCACATCTGGAGGAAAGGAATGTTCCCCACCATTACCAAGATTTTGAAAAAAATATAGATATATTAGAAATTAAGGTATTCACCAGTCAGTACTTCTAGCAAAAAGCCTGAACCCCTGGGCAACCTGTGCATTTCAATTGTCACTTTGAACTTTGGAACAAAGGGTAGACTGTAAAACCAGTTTATAAAAAGTATTATGAGATACCACAACTGGCATTTTTATGACCTTATTAAACTACATCCAAGTGTCATAAATTATACGTAATGAAAGTGAATAGGATCTCTGACTTGATTTTAATATTAGGAACATGCTTATTAGTTTAAGATTTTTTCTGAATAAAAGGGGTATTTTTGTTGTTTTCTTACTTTAGTAGCTGATGTTATGTGGAAGTCATAAATGCCAGATTACATTAAATTGGTTTTGTTCATATAATAACATTGTTAGTAAATTACTTGGGAGTAATGAGCAGTTTTTCTCACTAAGTAAAGCTAAGGGTGTTAATTTAGACTAAGAATATTTTGCATTCTTATGACAAACATATTGACTGACCAAGTTTAGACATGAAAACCAGATTATGGTTCAGAAAAACAATTCTGTCTTTAGAGAATGATTATTCAGAAAACCTTGTAACTTTTTTCCCCCCGATACCCTGTCTCTGCAGTAGGAGAAAAGTTGCAGATGTCTGTTCAAAGTAAACCCATTTTTAGATCTTACTGTTTTAGATGGAGAGCTTATGCCCAAAAGTAGCATAAAAATGTGTTGATGTGTATCAGAAGCAGAGTGCTCACCACAGGGGGATATTATCTGAGCCGTTTTGAGAACATCAGTTAACTGTACCACATTGAACCAAAGGTCCATTTGAGCCATCAGTCTGTCTCCAGCACTACCCAAAAGGAAAGTCTAGGGAAGAAGACTCATGGGAGAAGAATATGCACCTACGAGACTTACTCCTTGCCCCATCAACCTCCTCCAGTTGTTTGTAGCACTGGGAAAGAGAATTAGGAAGAACGACCATTAACTGCAGAAGCAGTTTTGGCAAGCTTTTGCTCTTGCTATGAGAAAGTGAGTGGTGTTTGTTATTTGTACATCTATATCCCATGCCAGCCTACCTGGCTTTCCTGAGCATGGGAACACAGCAGCTCTGTGTTCCCCAGAATCAGATATGAGCACCCAGATCTGGAAAGGAAAAGAGAGGACAGCAGGAGAAATTCTATGGGAAAAAAAAGGAGAAAAAAAGAAAAAAGGAAACAAAACTTAAGAAAAAAGGTAAAGCTGAGGAGGAACAAGGAGACGTCAGAATGTCAGAAATAACAGACTTTTAAAATCTTAGCAAGTTAAAAAAAAAATAAGAAAGATGCACTTTTAACCAAAAAAGGGAAACATAGACAATTTGTAGTGAGCAAAGTAGTCCCGCTGACTGCATAACTACTCTTTTTATTATGATCACACAATTTGCCTTTGCTAAAAAAGTCTGCCTGGCAAAAGATTAACCTTCATCAGCACATCTCCTAAATGCCTGAGAAAGAGAAGGAACGGAGAAGCAGAGCAACAGGAGGAACACTTGTTAAAATAGATGGCAATTTGTTACCATTACCCTGCAGCTGTGCACAGGAGCGCCCCATACTGAAAGCAAGAAATCTTTATCTTTAAAAACTCCTCTCAAGAACAGGATATGTGCTGCACAATGGCAGAGAAGCAGTAGTCCATTTTGCCTTTTAAAATGACGTGTGAGGTGCAGCAGCTTTAAACAAAAGATCATTTGCTGAAGTGGAAGTGGAGACAAAATCTCTGCAGAGGCTCTTAAGGAGCCTGTGCACCTGGACCATGGGGAGAAGTTAGTAAAGCAAGGAAAATGAGATAAAAAAGATTGACTCATAACTGTGGGTTATATCTCACTGGAAATCAGCCCTCCAAGTTTAGGCTGCTAGTGGGAAGTGCTGCTTTATGCTCTCAGTTTAATTGATAAAAAACTACAGAGGACAATTCTTCCCACATTTTAGTTAATTGTCCTAAGAGTGAATAATTCACTCTCTGCCCAGCCTGTTTTCTCTCAGTGACTGAGTGTTTTAAACTGGGTGGGTGGGTTTCTAAATCCCATGCAGAGTGTCAGCTGAAGAACAGTTTGCTGCAGAAGATGGCCATGGAAATACATTGCCAGATTTGCAGAACAGAAACCTAGGAAGTAAGAAAGGTAACAGATCAGGCATTGTAGGAATAAGTTAAAATGGAAGCAACCCTCCATTTTACATCAATTTAAAGAAAGCAATGATGCAACCAAGAAATGTTAAAGAATAAACCAAAATATTGTTTATCAAACTGAAGATTTCTGAAGAGCTGAAGGTTACTCAGAGAACACTGGAACATGTGCTTTTGGAAAAAACCTGCTAACTGTGGAAATAAGTTATCCTGATTATATGTATCCCACCATGTAGCTCAGGTTTGTACCTAAGTTCACCTGCCCATCAAAGTCTTACCATGTCACAGAGCCTTAAAATTCCAAGGTGGAAAAGTTCATGTCACAAGCTCTGTTTCTTCACTGGCAAATCACAGCTCAGAGGTAGGTTAGGAATCACGCTGATAACTCTAGATAGTTCTCAAAAAATTCAATAATATCATTAAAAGAAAGATGCTTTTAAACCAGTTACGAGAACTGCTGTGGTACCCTCTCACTCTGAGGGGCACAAGGAGGGCTGTGGGGTGAGGGGATCATGCTATGGCAGGGGCTACTTTGTGTTTCAGCTCACTCTTCATCCTAAATGTGCTTCCTGGCTCCCTCCATGGTATTTGTGGGTTCCTCAGGACCCACAAAGGGATTTATGTGATCAGGCAGAATAAATTCAAATTAAGAGAGCAGAGGACAGACCTCTGTGCCTCTCTTCCCCACCCCAGCTGCGTGCCAGGGCTGCCCACCGCTGCCTTTCCACCGAGAGCATCCCTGCTCACAGAAAGGCAATTGCAGCGCATCACTTGGTGGGCTCACTGGATAAAGGCAAGACCTTGGCTGCACCCCCAGTATTCAATGTAAAATCGTTACAGACTTCTCTGCAACTTTGTCAAATCATATATGGCAACAAACACTGGTATATTGATGAATGCATGATGAGAATAGGAAAGATGCTGCTAAACAGGGAAGAAAACGGATATGACTGGAAGCATGTATATACTATATTACTTTATTTTTAATTATTACGATATTAATATTATTACTGTATTGCCCATTACCATATTATTACTTTCTACTATAGAAAGTAATGATTGTATTGTATTTTTTTAGTTTGATGTTACCAGATTTCTTGAAAAAGATACAATTTTTAATGCCTGGAGAAAACCCAACAATATTTATTTAAATTGTTTGCCTGTGGAACAAAGTTGGTGGTCAAATTGGAAAATGCAAAAGAAATAATTTTGTGCTCTTTCTTAATGAAGATAATTTCTCTTGATGGTGGTGTATTTTTTACATTCAACCACTAGCCCAGAAATACAACTTTTGTTTTCTGAGTTAGCAACATAAGTAATTTAATCTAAGTAAATACTAAGAAATTTAGTAATAACACCAAACCTTTAACAATGAAAGCACTGTTTGCATTTGTTTGAAGGTGAGTATGCATATGCTTGATCACCCAATTAATGTCATACATATGGATTTCACTTGGAGCTTTGCATCCTGAGACAGAGCTACTGATTAACAGCAATGTCTGTAGTGCAGTATATCATCTTCTTTTTGCAAAACGTGTACATGCCCTTTGCTGTCAGGGTAACCAATGATGTTGAAAGGAGATGCAAAAATTGTCTATGGATCTTTAGTAAACTAAATTCATGCGTCTTTTTTTTTTCCCAATGGATCAGTAAAACTGAATTGTTATTCTTCTTTTGAAATGTCTGTGTTGGAGGGTTTCCACTTTCTTCATAAATGTGTACACATGTCTGATGGTCAGGGTTATATAGTGCATCCATCTGTAGCTCCAGGTGTCTGAAGCTGGTCTCTGGGCACTGATAACATAAGGTGTGGTCTGCAGAAGAGTGATTTTATTATTTACATCTTTAGCTACTTGAAGAAGGAGAGCATATAATTTAAGACACTTTGATGCCTTGAGAACATGTGAAGTGTGTTTAAGGCATCAAAGAGACTGAAATAGAGGAAAACAGCATGAAACTTGAAGTTTTGAATAAGGCAGGACTTCTAAATGAGCTAAAAAAAACTTGAGAGAGGTTAAAAGAAAGGGAAAGGAGAGAACGAAGAAACAACAAGGCCCACCGTAAGAAGTGCTACTGCGTTTTGAACTGCACAATATAAAACCCACTGAAGAAGCTAGACAGAAAGAGAAAGAAGAAATGTTTAAAATCAGTGACTGTGCAAACATCTGTCTTTCCTGTAAGTAATCCTTTTCTTCCACATTATTAGAGAATGGAGAAGCCTCAGCTTGTGATCAAGGCCCAGTAGCACCACAGAAGTACACATCACAAGAAGCAGTTGTTCACAAGAGGTGCCCTCTGACTTACTAACTATTCATTACCAGCTGATAGTGGGTTCTGTCCTTGGGATCTAATCCTGTAGCCCATGACATCGATGGCAATGTTAGCATTGCCTTCATTTGGCTCTGAGATGTGAAGACTTGGTTTTTTGGCTCTGAGATGTGAAGACTTGGTTTTCTGGCACTGAGGCAGTGTGAGTTACGCTGGCCTGGCCAGACCCACATCTGTCCATTCTTCTGCCTCTTCCAATGTGCTTTGGGAATCCAGTGAAAGTGAAAGCTGTGTCCCTATGGCTCTGAACTGCAGTACCTCTTGAAAAACACTGCTCTTCTTGCAAGTCTTGCAAGTCATGTCAGTCCAGTGCATCAGTGCAGATGAGGGACAGGCTGGTCCAAGGGGGATGCTGACCCTGCCTTTGCGCTCCCTTTCACCTTTGACTGTTCCTTTCGAGGAGGATTTGGTGTATAGAATATTCATTATCTGCCCAACTAAGGTCAGCTGTCTGGGAATGGCAGGGATCATAAAGTAAAGCTCTGCTGAGGGTAGCTATGTGAGGACAGAGTAAAAGGTGTGACAGCAAATATGCATGTACAGACATTTCAAGCAATAAACGAACTTCTTATTCCAGCTTAGAAGAGGAGCCATCAGAAGCACTGCTATTTTAAGTCACAACATTTGGATTTAAATATCAAAACGTTATTAGCTTTATATGCCACTGCATACTTTGATACAGCAGGGGCCATGTCAAAGTTGTGGGAGTTTGTTTCAGCAATTTCTGGTCCAGTTTCATTGTGGTGACTTTACTACGACACATCCTCAGAGGCAAGAGCCCTGCTCTTGTCATCTGCGTGCTCCTTTGAAAATGCAGAAAATGCAACAGGGAAAAGGTTTCCACAACTGTTCAGGCCGGGGCTAGACCTGCAAAGCACCGAGCAGCTACAGTCCAGTGCAGAAATTAATATCAAGTGTCAGCTTAACTCTGTCTTCATATAAAGAACGGGATGAAGGACATTGACTTTTGACTACACCTGCATAGAAAGGACTCCCAGAATGGTAGCGGCACACTCCCAACATCTGCTCCTTCCATTGAACTTAGCTGTAAATTGAAATTCCATTGCAATGTTTTTAGACTCAGTTGAAGTAAGGAGACTGTCAGAAATCCTCTTTAAACTCACCCTTATCCAAACAGGAAGCTGACCTCCAACCCCTGGACGTAACAGTACACCAGTGGAAATTTCATTATCCCCGTTTCAGCTGTACTAAGTGAAAATTAATTGTGTAATTATCTGGATGAGCGCATGTGTAAAATTTTACAATGTGCCAGTTAGATTAAGTAACGTGTTAGTGGCATGGTTTAGTGCAGAGTCAAGGCTGTCTTATAAAAACAGCATAAGAAGGCCAACAAGATTTGAAGGAAAAGAACATATGTCTGAGCAAACGTTAACAAGAGAAAGTAATGTAATACTTAATACCATAACCTGAGTAAGATTTTTGCTTCCTCTGATGTATGCTCATCTGGCACAGGAGAGATCTTTTGTCTGTCACTTTAAAACCACATAATTTAACGGCCAAAATATTTTGAGCATGGTTTAATTTTTAAGTACCAAATAGATAACTGATTGCAATATGAAAAGACTTTTGTCTACTTTACACTGCGTCCACGCTGTATTCCTTTCATCTCTACAGTGAAATATTTCAGGTTTGTTCACTGGTTGAGTAAAACAAAACAAACAACCCTAAACGACAGAAGCAAAACTAGATCAGACCATAACCCAGTACTTGAGAAACACAAAATGTTGAACTCACCTCCCTCATAATGAATTGAGGGACGGATCTTACGAGGCTCATGGAAATTCTAGAAGAATCTAGAAGAAACCATTTCCATTTCAAAGCCATAGACTGGTTTGGATAATGAGATCACTGTCAAAAGATGCTGCCTGGAAGAAGTCTAGTCCTCTGAGAAGTAATATTATCTTTAAACAGTTTGGCAAGTAATATATTAGGTTCTATCAGTCTTACTGCCAAAGATTTTTATATAGAGACCCTTTAGTAATACCAGATAAATACACTGGTAACATTTCTTCAAACTTGAGGCATGAAATTAACTTATAATGGGATTTCAATAGAATCAATAGAACAGAATATGTGCAGGAAGGCTTGGTGTTACAGTGACAAGTCCCACTGCAGCACTCTGGTACTAAATCTAGATGGAGACAGGAGATGATCCAGATGTTTCTGTACACAAATGAGGGGCATGCAGAGGAATCAAATGTGAAAGAGTTAGTGCCTTGACGTGGATTTTAAGTATGGTGGGATCATGCTGTTACAAGGGCAAAAGCTGTGATTTTCATTTCTTTTGCAACTTAGTCACTGAAAGGCTTGTGAAAAAACTGACAGAATTTTTAGTATTACAGTTCAGATTTTATCTGTAGTTAATCCACTCGACATTTTAAGAAAAGAAATAATACAAAAGGTGTAAAAATAATAAATAAAATAAAATAAAATAAAATAAAAAAACATACAAACAAAACAGAACAAACAAAAAAAGAACAGGAAAGAATGTGCATGACTCACAGATATGCCTTTCTATTCCATTCCTACGACCTAAGACCTTGGTCTCACATGTCTTTACAAAGGTACAGATGTCGACTCAGTATACTACTATAACAAACTCAGATGTTTGAAATGGGAGGAAACATAATGAGGTAGAGCCAGTACCTAAAGAAACAGATCTGTGTCCCAGAGATTTCAGCTGCCCTGGCATGCTGCTGCAGGAGGGATGCAGGGAGGGCTCTGGCATGTAGTAGGGAACAGAGTGTTTCTCTTCCGAGCTCACTATTCATTATTTGTTCTGGTCTGAGCTGTGACACAAGGTAGGTGACCACACAGGAGCACAGTGTAGCTGCAGGAGAATGTTTAAGTCAACAAGAAGTGTGTTTTTCTAAAAGACACCGACCTGCAAGTCTTTTTGGCTGTATTAAGTTGAAAGTCTCTGTCTGGAGACTGTGAGTGAGGCTGTTAGAAACACTCCTGACTGAGCTAACTCCAGGCCTGACAGGGCCGGTGGCAAATCGATTTAACTTGGAAGGGAATTAAAGACAGCCATGACTACTTCTGCTAATCTCATCCCAAGTTCTTCTGAGCATTTCCCAACAGATGGGAACAGGCACAAAACAGGCTCCTGCTCCTCAGCATTCAAGCACAACTGAGTTGTCACTAAAGGATGTTCAAGGGTGGGTTGACATGAGGGGTGGGAGGAAAGGACAAAGCTGAGGCCAACTGCCAGGGACTGCTGAAGTTCTTGGTCAAAAAACCTCACACACCACAACCCATAACTTCTCTCACCAGCCCCAACAGCAAAAAAGGCAGCCTGCCTTGCTTTGCTGGGCTCTTGCAGCCCAAACTGTCAGGCAGAGAATGCCCAGGTGAGAGGCATTCACCTCCAAAAGTACAGGAGATTTGTCCATGAACACTTCAATGAATAAGTGATATTTAGGAGGACACACAGAGATCCAGGAGCTTTCTGACTTCAGCTTGACATGTAATACCAGTTGCCAGCTAAATACAGTTTTTGCCCAGATGAAGCAATTATAGAACAAGTGCTGATTTATATCAGCAGTTGCTGACATGTGCTAGCACTCTTAAGACAATATAACCTTTGTCTTAATGGAGTTTAGCAGAAGAAAGGAATGAGATATTTTGCATGGTTGTGACCAATAAGGTTTCTAAATGTTATCCCAAATCACGCAACTTCAAACTTTGCCTTTGAACTTCAGTATTACTTCTTTTCTCTGAAGTTGTCTCCAAAACCTGTTTAATTTTTTATCTTCTGAACCTGCAGAGTTCCTTCCTCCACACTACTTTATATGACCCCAGCAGCACAATGTTACCTTAAAACGAAGGACAGTAAAAGAGGCACAAGAAATAGCTCCCCCTGCCTATTACTCCTGCAGCAAGTGCCATTAATGCCCCTGTGATGCTGAGGCAAACCAGGCTGCAGTCAGATGTGCCTGGTTCTCTCCGTCCCATCTGAGCCAGGATTGACTGAATAGGAGAATAAAGGTTTTGGAGGGATTTGCCCTTGAAATTCAGATTGGGTTGAAAAGCGGGGCCTAGATTTGCTTTGCTTTGTTTTGTTCTTTTCTTTAAAGACATATGGTTTCTCCTCAAATGCTCATTGTAATACCTCGCTAGCTAACAACTTGCTGTGGCATAAGATTTTCACCAACACCAAACCTTTCACATGACACTAGCAAACGAATGGTCTCATATTGATTATTTGGAAGTTTATTAAAGATAGCTATATTTTCTGCACTTTATGGGTTACTGACTCTTTTGTTTTCCACAAAGTCAGGAAACATATACTGAATAAAACCAATGAAGTGTGAAAAGCATTATCTGCACTCCATACAGAAAAAAGAAGCTTATAAAAAAGGCCAGAAGCAGGAAGCAGCAGAGGGCAAGATATTCCTCTGTGGAAAAAAAACAGTAAAATAATACTGTCATCAAGTTAAAAATAAACTACAGAATATCAGATCTTAGAAAACATAACATATTTTCCTGAAGAACAGAAATCTAAGACAGCAAAGGGAATTCTTTTCTTTACTGTCCCACTTTTATCCTAGAGATCTGAGGAAGTCAAATGAAAATTTCCTGACATCCTGGGGCAATAAAATAATCTCAGTCTTCTTGTGAAACCACATTAGTGTGGAGATCGAACAGAAGTTCTTTGAGAACTGTAAGTGCTATGTAAGCATCATTTTTCCCTGGAAACTAAGGCTTTGTTTATTTACACTGAGCTATGCCACTAATGTAGTAAGAAATAAACTGCTAGGACAGACACAGACCTGAATGCCTATCACGTAGGAACATGCTAGTGCTCAGACTGGTGATGAAAATAATTGTCCCTGTAAAAAGCATCAGGTCTGCTGAGGGCAGTGACTCGGGTCATCACAGAATCTTCTCCACATCCAGCATCCATGTGCTGAAAAATCAGGGGTGATTTAAGAGAGTGCAGAGCACGTTTTACCAAATCAAGGCTTGTTGGCTTTCCACTAGTAGCTTTTTGTTACTCAGAAAGCAGGCCAAAACAAAAATCTGACTCATCTCCATCAATAGCATAATTAAGATGATTGTTTAAGAATTTGGCTTCCCTCCTCCCCCCCTAACCCCATCCCATATATGTTAGTACATTAAAGTGCAACAGTCTCAATCTCTGCTAAAAATGCTGGGCATCGAATACCTTTCACTCTCCTTGCTGAGACCTGGCTCAGAAGGAGGAAAGCCAGAGAGCAGAAGCACTGAAAGGAGACTCATCAAGCTGAATAAGCAGGAGTATCTGCAGTCAGAGCCGGACAGAGCAACGTCACTTGTGTTTAGGACTTTGGTTCTTTTGGATAGACAGCCGCCTCTACCAAAGCCAATCTCACCATGGCTGTCTAGGACCGCTATGCCGCTGATCCAGGATAAAAAGACACCAAATGCTGCCAGGGCAACACGAACAGAAAAGTAGCAAACCCCAGCAAGACCCTCTCCTTTTCTTTACTGTAACCACCAGGGAACGTGCTCCTTCAAAAGGTAAGTCCCTGAGTTGGTGGCAAAAGCACTGAGGTTTCTTGAGTTTCAACTCCTATGTTTTAAAACTGAGTTGTGGCAAAAGCACTCCAAAATTCTTTACACTTTTCCAAGAGTGAGACAGTTATTCCCGACTCCTCACACAGCAGCCGTCACGGACACCAGAGCTGCAAGTGCAACTTGAGCCTACAGCTTCAACAGGCTAATGCAGCTGAGGTTCTCCTCTACTCCTCTGTGCCTTTTAAATATATTACAATTAATAACTCTGATTTTTCACGTGGGAAAATAAAGCCACTAAAATGGTTCTGTAATCAATACACTTGCTGCTACTGAAACATAAGTAAATGTGTGTAAATAGATTTTAAAGAAAGCCCTGTTTTTGTGTCTTTCAAGCATGTTCTAATTTGTCATGGAAACTTATATCCAGGGACTTATAAGTTAAGAATGAATAAACACTGTATAACAACCCTCAATTCATCTCAGCAATATATGTAACATTAATAGCAGGCAAACAGCACGCAATGCTAGCTGAAGGCAGTACACAAAGAAGTCCTAAATGTAAAGCTACTGAAAGCACTGCACAAAGAAGTCCTGAATGTAGAGCTACCTTAAGCACTTTGTATCTCACAACAACTCCAACCATCACATCTACCAAATTTTTCTCTTTTTTAATATTAATTTCATTTTTCTTATATAGCTTCTCCTGCAGTAATAACAACTGAGGACACTGACCAGCTCGGAAGGCAGCAGGTGGTATATGAGAAGACTCGAAAAGAAATCTGAATGCGTTTATACAATCCTAAGAGAAACAGTGTCAAGGAATCCTTGAGAGACATTCTGCTCATGGGGAAGCAGAATTTAATAAAACAGAGAGAAGCTAGACTCCTCTCTCTGGTGCAATAGCATGCTCCAAAGAGGTTACTATGCTCTTTTGACATCTTCAGTATTCATTCCCATAAGTGGATGGCACCAAATGTTTCTGCATTTTGACTACTGATCAAAGGCTGCACAGCTGCAATATTCAGGCATGTTTTGTGAAGGTCCCCTGACCCTACTGATTCCTTCCCTTCTCTGCTATTTCTTCACATGCTCATTCAAACTACACTCTCCCAGGGAAAAGAGACAGCACTCATGCCAAGGTCAGCAGCACAATGCTGGCTGTCCATTTTCTGCTCAGTTTCTGAAAAAAATCTAACCTTCTGCTGCTTCAGCTTCTCCTTATATACCTATCATGTATTCACTGGTCAGGTTGACTCTGACTGGTCGGGGTTTCCTAGAGAGCGCCTTCCTCCCTGCACTCTCCCACCTTTCCTTTGCTGACATCTCCATCCTCCACCAGCCCAAGCAGGTTCACTAAACATACCATCCCTTTGTCTGTCTCAGAAACAGGCACTCTCAGAAACAATCATGTGCCTTATAGCTGATCCTGGATCTGATGGATGCAAGTAAGCTGGTTGTCCTACTTCCTGACTACAGACCTTTTCATTTTATAACATGTTTTTTAAACCCTCTGCTGATTAGAATTGATGGCAAGTGATGGTCTACTTACTTGTACCATAAAATTTCTTGCCATTTACTACAGATGTCAAGACTGGAACAGAAAAATATTCAAGGCAATTGCAAGATTTATTGACCTGCTGTTCAGTTGGAGAAATTTTTTAAGTTATATAAAAATGTCTGCCTTTACTTGCTGAATGATGCAAGTCTTCAGTTCCTATGTGGTTGCATTCATCTCAGTGACTGACTGGTTTGCAAATGTTATGACCATCATTTTGCTCCTGGGGACCTGAGATGCCAGAGTACCAGATCTAGTAAGGGACTGAGGAGCCCAGCTCTGAGACAAGACTTCACACAGCAAAAGACTTCAGACTTCACAGAGATAGGGAAAAGGATTTCATGAAAGTGAAGATCTGGAGACACTCACAACACAGTGAGGGCCCTGAAAGAGACTGTGTTTGAAATCTCTGTATCCTAGATGAACATGTTTAAGATTCAAGGTTTAAAACTTGACTAGATGTAGGAATGTAGGTCACTCTCCTGAAGGTCACTCTTTCTGACCTGTCCTCCAAATGGCACTGATCCTGCTTTGCATGCTCTCATGGTTCAGGTACTCTCCAGGAAGCGAAAACTGGGGCTCAGGTCTCTCCTTTGCCAGAAAAACTCAAATTCAACCATCCCACTTTCCAGAAACCATACAATTACAGTGACTCAAGAGGAGCTCATTAGTCCACATCCCTCAGCAAGGGCTTGCTGCTCTGAGGTCAAGCACATCTTGCCCAATGCATTTTGCTGAGTTTTAGCACTTGTTTAAATACTCTGCTAAATTGGGTTCGTAAGTAAAAGAGACCAACAGCCATCACACAATTCTGTAAGGATCATTATATCTGAGGTGTCAGGATTGTGTGACTGTAGAGCCAAAACACATTTCTACTGCAAGAAGAAGGAAGATCCAAAGTAATTATGAAACATAATATACCAATAATATTTGGATAAGTTCAGTCTAAAATACTGTCTGTTCTTGTGTTAGGCTGATTGGAGCCTGTGATTCTAGCCATGAAGAGGGGACACATTTCAACCAATATTTGGCCAAAATCAGAAACCTCCCTGAGAAAAAGGGTGCAGGCCAAGAGTCAGGAGGAAGTTGCGGGCTGGCGAAAGCCCTATCATACTAATAATGCAAAGCATGTTTTTCTTTAGTTTCAGTTTAACTTTAGAGTTACAGCAGTTTACTGTTCTGCGGTACAATATTTTTCCCCTTAGTCTCACAGTCAGATTAATTCCTGAGCTGCAGCGCAATGAAACTTTTGATTTAAGAGATTTGCTGAGGAAATCTAGATTGAAACTCAAGGTTTAGCCAGTATATAAATCAAAGGTGGGATCACTTCAGATTCCTTCATCTACTTGGCACAGACTTGGTTCATTTAAAACCTCCTTTCTCATAATTGTACCCTTATTAAGATTTGAACATTTATAAAATGAGGAATGAGGTCTTACAGCATTTGCTATAATCACTTCCCCTGAAAATAAAAGACTATAGAGAAACAGTGAACACGGGAGAGGACAGGTCATCTCCTGGCTATGGATGGCTACTGATTTTATGAGGTCCTGTCTTAGAAGTAAGGCTCTGCAGTAAACTTGCTTCCTGGCTCTGCCATAGATTTCCTGTGTGAAACCAATTCAGTTAATCTCTTAGGGCAAAAGTCATCGCATCACACTTCAGGAACTTAGCTGAAGTGCTGAGATTAGGAGCCCATTTACCCTATTTTGTCTTTTTCACTTAAACAAATGTAGCAAACTCTACCTGTTTTGATTGTCTATGGAGGAATCTTTTAGCTGATTAACATTAAAAAAGTAGCCTGAATTTTTAAGATTTATGAGGTTTCACTGTTTACATTCCCCATTTCTAAACCAAGAATGTTTTAGCTTCTTTCTTCCCACACTTCACCTTTCTTTCCATTTTTGGCTTTAATCCTTCAAAGAAACCCATCAATAATGGGTTTTATGAATTATCAGTATCTCTTTCTTATAATACTCACCATACCTATACATACTAGACTGTAAGCTTGTCGAAGCAGGACTTTCAACTGCTGTAAGGAAGGGGAAAGTAAAAGAAGAGGGTCAGATATGACAAGTATCTTGTGGTTATGACTGAACAATTGCACATACTTAATTGGAGGAACTAGAGACTGTCAAAGGCCACGGGCCATAAATAACATTCATGTGTTTCCTTAGCCTGGCAAGAGCCTTTCTATCCCTCTGTCTTTAATTAGCTTGACTTCGTGTTGATTCTCCAGCTTGGCTTAGCATCCTCAGTAAGGTACTCAAGCCAGCTGCGGCACCTGGCCTAGGGGAAAGAAAGCAACAAGAGCAAGCAACAGTAGAAGACAGTGCTCGAAAGGGAACAGGTAAAACCTAACAATTAACCACAACAAACATTTGCAACAGATTTCACGTAGAGAGCCAAGTTGTATAAAAGATCTCCATGAAGAACCAGAATTTAAATTCAGGCAGATTAAAATATCTGATGGTAGATTTTTCAGATGTAAATAAACCTTGGCACTAATTTACTGTCACAAAAATAATTTCCTGTGATTTGGCCAAGCCTTTCGTCTGCACTGGCAAAATAGTGCAGGATCAGCAGCTAGTAACTTGTGATGGGTAACAGAAGCAACCTGGGATTTGCTGATGGAGGGATAGTCCTCATTTAAGTCAGAATTCTGCCTACAGAGCTCAATATTAATTACAACAAATATTTGGCAAACTCAAGGGAAATTTACACAGAATGACCAGAAAAACCCTGAAGTATCTCAAGCTTTGTTCCTCAAGCCTTAATACTTCCAAGGGCATTAAAAAAAAATAAAAAAGAAGGAAAAAAAAAAGCCACATAAAATTATGACATTCCATATGTAAACAATATGTGCAGAAAAGGGTCTTTAAATAAATGGGTTTTGATAAACATTTGACTGAATGAAGTGCTATACACTGTATGAAAGCTGTATAAATAAGTTGAGATGAAAGTCTTTTAAAATGCAATGAATCATTTAAAAAAAGGGTTTGATATACAGAAGCAATGCATACTCACTTCATTAATTTTTCATACCTAACATTAAAAAAGCACACACACATTGCAAATACAGTGAGATCTATCTAAGGGCTTGGTTATATAAAGTTTTGACATGGTGCCTCTATCCATTCCTGATTGAGCTCAATATTACAGGGCTGTCATGGTTTACTGTGCTATTGTTTCTTGTTAAGTCACAGTTTGGGTGACTGCTCTGATTTACGGTCTTCTACAGATTTTATCCGCCTCGTCCTCACTAGCTCACTCATGCAACTGTGAGCAACTGTCTCATCACAGTGTAGTAGGTAAACACTGTAGATTCTATTACCAACTCGCTCTAGCTGATTCCTATAAACTGGAAGATGAGAACAGCCTTAGCCCCTTCACAGATGATGGATGCAGATTAGCAGATCTAAACAATTAGTTAGGGTGAGAGAATGAGCCCTTAGACAATTAGAGCAGTTAAGCATCCTGCTGACAGCTGTGGTGACAGCAGACAGTAAAACTACACTTGATGAAATGAGAAACTCTCTGCCTTTTTGATTTACAGGCAAGTTTACTTACAGGCTTTAAGGTGTTTAACTACAGTGGTCACAAACCAGGCACTAATATCCTTCTATCTTCAGTGAACAATGGGGGACTGGATGGGTGCAAGCTGACAGAGCTGAGTTTTGGCAGTTCGTCAGCCGCAGTTGTTTGAAAGAAGGAGGCAGACTTGTCAGGCAAAAGGAGGCAAACTGACTGCTTGAGCTGTTACCCGTGCGAGGAAAAGAGAGATTTAATGCTTTAAGGTATGTGAGGATCAGAGATATTTCATGCTCCCTCCCACTCATATTTTTACATCAAAATCTGCCACTCACAAGCTTTTGTTTCAAGTCACACGGCAGCTGTTTGGTGAATGTGTTTTTTGTATCCCTTAAGAACAAATGATCCCTTGTTTTTAACCCTTTGATTTGGGGAGTTTGTATATCCAGGTGTGCACTATTCCCTTTCCAGTCCCATTGTGCTACCATTACCCAGGAGAGAGATTTCAAATATTTGTGGTCAGTTCCGTGGAATTTGCTTTAAATGCCAACAAAAATTAATTTTCACAATTTCTAATGGGTTTTGTGTATGGGTTTTGTCTTGGAATTGTTTTCTGGAGCTGGGGGAGGGAGAGAATGTTTAAAATGACCGTACCAAGCTGAGAGGCAGATGTGAGTTTTCTTTGATCCAGGGGAGGATGCATTGTCGAATACTTGAGAGTCTTCAGACAACACTTGTCCATGAGATCAAGGAGAAAAGTGTATGTTGCTACAAACTTTTTCTCACTTAGATGTGAGATTATAGATTTGTGAAGCAATGTTTTTAGCATCCAAGATTACTGGATGCTAAAAACTAAATTTAAATGTACTGCATTGCTTCGCAGTGCATTTAGACTAGCCGCTATAAAACAGGCAATCGTTATCAATTGTTAAGGTGTGACAGCAACACAGTGTAAGAATCAACCTGTATTCTTACATCAGGTGGGCAGGGAAATAGGTGTCATAACTTTTAGTATAATTAAAACTCTAAATATTGTCCTAGTGGGTTAAGACAATATAATATCACTCATTTCAGCAAAGTGACAGGTCTACACGGGTAGATACCCAGTGACAATAGGACTTACCACTAGACACATGCAATATTCCCCTGGTTTCATGTTTTTATTGTAAATGTGAATCTTAGCTGCTACTTGTTCACTGAGATATATGAAACAGGGCTCTCTTCAGTTCATTCCAGGCCTGAATGACAGTTTGAAAGTGAACCTTTAATTGTGTTTCACTTCGGCTTCTTTTACCTGTGACACTACAAAAGAAAGTACAGTGAGTGCGCGTCTATGCTAGATGAAAAACAGATCTTGCCCTGAATCAGGTCTGCTTCAGTGAATGAAAGTCTGCTTCCATTGACATCAATAGGATGTCCTGAGAAGTTCAGCAGGAGGAGACCTTGGTCTTTTTGATTAATCATCACTAAACCAATATTTTTTTAAACTCCTTGGGCTTTAATTTCACTAAAACTTCCCCACTAGCATAAGTAGCAACAGATTAATCAACAGATTAATCAATGGATTAAACTCCGAATTTAGTGGGAGATTTCATTGTGTAAGATTCTTAGCATTCAGTTCAGAAATTTAATCTATTTAATGTTTCTGTCTTAGACAAGCCACCTGGATAACTCGTTGATATGCTTGCATGGGAAAAATGTTTATACAATCTAGGCATGTTTTGATTTTTTGCCTGAAAGATGTAAGTGCGTTCCATTATATGGTTCTATACCAAACAACTGTAGGCATAGGTATAGGCATAGGAAAAATTGTTTTCGCTTTTACATGGAAGATACTGAGAATGGTTAAAAACTGTAAGTGAGAGACCATCAACAAAGCAATATTGTTATGAAATGCAGAAGGTAGTAAGTGAGTTAACTGTTCAATCATGTCATGTAGACGATAGTTGACTAAGCAGCAAACGTTGGAGCAGAGTACAGTACTCTGGCATTTTAGGACTTATTGGTGATACTTTACAGAGGTCATCTTTTCGTCTGATGTTCTTGGTAGACAGGTAATCTCTTCCACTCAGTAGGACAATCTCTCATGGCATGAAAAGGACTATCACCTGCAAGGAATTCTGCACAGGCAAATCAAAAATTGAGCCAAATCACCTCTTTTGCCCAGTTGACTAATAATAAAATAGGAAAACAACTCACCTCTTTTTATCTCAAAAGTGAGGATTAATTCCAGATTTGGATTTCAGATTATGGCTTTCATTTAGTCCAGGAAACAAATGATAAAACAGATGTTCCCACATAAAATCAGCATTTTTATTACAGTATAAAGTGTAAGTATGTGAACCCATAACTACATTAGGGGCATCACAATAATAATTATCCATTAATGGTTTTCATTTGTAGAAGTTCAGAATACTTCACAAAATAACCTTACCAAGTATTTTGGAGGACAGCACTGAAAGGCCTCGCCTTCTTCATCGTTAACATGGGATAAAATGCAGGTTTCGTGACCTGTGTAGCATCCCGTCCTCTGCTGCATATGGAAGTTCTGACAGACTCCAGAGGTGAAGAATTGTCCCAAACTATTCTGTCCCAGACAGCAGATGGCCATATGTGTCACACACAGGGATCTTAAAACAGCCAACGCTTTGCGTTTCAAACAAGAACTCTTCTAATGCACGGGCTGTCAGCAAGGGGTGTCACATGCAAAGGCAGAGGCTAACATCTTCTAATATACTTTTCAGGTTGCATTTTGGGGGTTTTGGTTCTTAAAAAAGAAGATATGACTCAGAGCAAACAGGTTTCAAGGTGCCCAGGTAGGAGAGATTGAGGAGGAGCAAGTGAGGACCTGCTATGGTCCCCTCAGGGGAATCCTGATCAGACGGCCATCTGGAGAGCAAGGCAGAAAGCAGAGCATTGCAGGACAGCTTGAGTCCAAGCCTGCTCACATTTTGTTGCTGTTTTTTTCACCCTGCCAGGAAAGTCATTCAGTTCGGTGCCTTGAAGCCAGCTGGCACAAAGGCTTTTGGATAGCGCAGCAACAGATGCAGCGCAAGAAGCTGGACAGTACCTGAAATACAACAGTGCTGTGGGTCCGCGCACTGGGGCCAGCAGGATATTTGCTGGTTCACGATGTTCACTGCTAGCATTGCTTTTCCTCATATGTCCTCATGGACATGTTTTCTCCTAAAGACACTTCTCCTCTCTGAATCCCTCAGCTGATACTCAGTCTTGGGCCCCACTTTCCATTTGATGGCTCCAGAGCTTTGTTTTTCCCTAACTACCACGGGCAGAGAGGACATCATCCTCCTGCCTTTGCTTTCTCACTTCTTTCCTTGTCAGTCCTTTTTCTGACCCTTTGCAGGCTGCTGGGAGAAGAACAGGACCAGGCTGTCTCCTGCAGAGGTGCTGCCCGGCCTTAAACCAAGCCCAAATGTAATTGTTTTCTTGTTTCTCATATGTCATCATTGTAATTCTGGACTCCACTGTTGTGGAAAGCTCTTCGTTTTATTGTCCTTTTTAATTATGAAATCCTTTCCTCAGTAATTCACTGTGACTTGGTAACTGACTCCACATGGTTACGACGTGACTGTCCTGATTGAATTACTGGAAGTACAGAGCCAGCTGAGCCACACGCATGCGAGGCATGGCGCAGCACAGAGCTCCCTTTGGCGGGTGCGCCGTCATCACCGAGGTGGGGACCAGGGCTCTTTCGCCTTCTTGGCCCTTTTGCAGCCAGGGAAAGAGCAGGTTCCCCCACTTTGACCACCCCAGTGATGATCCCCTTTGTGGCCCTTTCCCTCAATGAAGCTAATGATCTATGGTGCTGGTAACTGCCACTGGGTCCGGCATGCCAAGGAGGGAGTGCGGGCACACACTGAGCCAAAGGCAATACTAACACTTTGAAAATACCAACACCAATTTGGGCATGCGATGGTACTAGGCTTCCATATGCTTGTCACTGAGTCGTGTTAGTAACCCACAACTTGAGGTCAGGATAAGGCGTGCAGTGCCCACCCTGGCACTAAGGACGGTCTGGGAGTCATGATATTTCCACCACGGATCCACGTCCGGCTTCCCGGCTTCAAAGGAAGAAGGGGGTGATGTGCCTAGCAGGGGTTCCCAAGCTGTGGGTGGTTTCCTTTAATTTAGGAAAGCATCTGATACAGCGTGTCACGAAACGTCACGTTTATTTAATTCTTTTTTCGTTTGGATATGATTACTGTCACGTGGAATGGAAACTGAGTGATGCGCCATGAGCAAAAAAATACTGGAGGATGGTTTAAATCAGCTCGTAATGAGCTAGGGCAGGGAGAAGAGATGTTCAGTGTAGGTCTGAGAAAATTAAGATTATTTAACCTTTTTGTTAATGAGTATAAAGGAGGAGGTGAAGTTAAGCAGGCCATTAACTGATAGTACATTGACAGTGGTAACTGCCTTTGTTTCTTTGCTGCAGTGAGCAGTGGTGAGAACTCAAGGAATTGCAATAGGATTTATTAGGAGAACACAGAAAAAGAATTCAAAGAATCAAATGTGTATACAGTTTACTTAAGGAATATTTAACTTAGGTTCTAGCAGGGTAAGGATACCACAATGCTAGATGAAGGGAGAAGCTCTCTAGGAGAAGAACATGGACACAAGACCCAAAACGAACATACCATGAGCAGACTCAGTTAAGAACAATTACTCTCTCTCTCTCCGTGTTTGAGATCTAAAGCAAGATGGAATACATTTTCTCATGATTTTAAAAATTGAAAAGGGAGTTTCGCTGTTTTTAAATTCCATGAACTGTTTTCTTAAGGAACCTAAGACAAAGATAAAGGGAGTCACAAATTTATCACACAGACTCCTTTGAAGCTGCACAGGGACACAGCACAGTGCACAAAGCAGGTATTCTCCACTCCAAAGACTGCAAGCCTACTAGTAGCTGGGCAGTGAACTGCAATACTGGGCGGGGGGGGGGGGGGGTGTGGAGAATAAAAAGCAAAACACATCTAAATAGAAAAATGAAAAAGTCAGGGTCTGGTGGGAGGGAGAGAAGAAACAGCTCATGCAATTCATCCAGAGATTTCACTCGATGTTCAATCAAACCACAATGGAAAATGAAGGTGCTGTATCAGTGGTCTTTCAAAACTACTTCAGTAGATTCTTTTCAGCTTTTGGATGCTGTGCCTGCGTTGATCTTGCCTCTCACTTTTTGTCTCACCTTTCTTTAAAAGAGAATCGCCAGCATTTGTGGAGATGGGGCACATGGCTCAGCATTTTGACAATCAGGTCCCTTGCTGCTTGCAATGGGAATGCACCAGTAGAGAGACATTTGGAAGAGCAGGATATTTCTGGCTGCAGTTAAGAAAGATAAAAATGCTTGGTGAACACATGCCTTAGGCTGCCACCACATGGTGAGAGCAGGGAATGAGGGCGAGCATCTGGTTTATGTGCTATTTCCCTGGCATTGTGAAGTTACCACAGATTTTACCGAAAGTAACTTCTTCTCAAATATAACTTAATAATAAATAAAAAAAGAAAAAAAGAAAAAAAAAGAAACACGGAACAAAAAAGAAAAAAAAAACCACAACAACAACAAAAAACAAACACCAAACAGACCACCACGAGCTATTGGATTGACTGTATTAGCTACAAATTCATCTCTCTCAGAACCTCTTTATACCATTTCTTTGTTTCAGTTTTTCCATGATAAGATCTTATTATGCCAAGCTAGTAAAAAGAGCCAAGGAAGAAACTACTTCATAAAATTATTCTGCAGATTCATTTGGTTGCCCTACCTCACTGTTACAACTTTCATCTGCTGGCCAAGTCCCAGCTGACATTTCTTAGCCTGTATGCAGATATCAGAAAATAAAGGGTAATTTTCAACACTATTGCAATTTTTCCTTTGTGAGTGTTACAATGTGCAAGCAAAAAGGTGACCTCTTCAAGATTTTTCTATAGAAAATATTTTTCTGATAAAAAGCCTGCTATGGAATTCTAGAAATGTCATTCAAAATAGTAAACCCACCTTTAAACACATTTAGACACTGAGAATTTTTTCTCTTTGGTTGCAATTGCTGGGAGAATTTTTAGGGATATAGGGTGGCTAAACTCCAACCTGTAAACTGGGCCCTGGTACCTGCACTAAAATATGCAAGACACCAGAAAAGTTTAATGAACTTCAGTGGCCTTTTAGTAACAAGAACTTATTTTTACGCATTTTCTTAAAACAAGCCCCTGACATGCGTCAGGTTCCCTCACTCACAGTGCCTCCCTCAGCAGCTCCCAGATCCCACCCCGGTTCTTTGGGTGGAAATGCAGGAGAATCTCCCTGTGGCTCTAAGTGAGACATAGACCAACATTTGCAGCGGAGATTTCTTTTTTTAAAGTATCATTGCATAAAGGACTTTACTTAATCGCATGGGTTTGAACTGGGGGGTGGGGAGTGTTTGGTTGATTAGGGGGCTTTGGGGTTTGGGTTTTTTTTAATCCATATAAATGCAAATAACTCCAGGGAAAAAAAAAGTATTTGACTTACAATTACACCTGATCTCCATTAGCCTAAAAAACTGTTCCTCAGCTCATTTATAAGTACGGTAAATCCTCTTTATGTGATGGAGATGTTTTCTTTAAAAATGAATGAATGAGATGTACTTTAGGTCAGATAACACAGTATATTTTTGAGGAAAAGATAGGAAACCATCCAATGTATCCACCATTTAAAATACTTTATGTTAGACCTTTCACTATTAACAAAATAATTGTTTATGAGCAATATTTTTGTTGTTAATATTAGTTTCAAAATATTTAAACACCTCATGGAAGTGCCCCAAACTGAAAGAATATTTCCATTCCCTTTTGTTTCATTTTCTTCAACAAGTATAAATAATGCAAAATAATGTTGTTACTGACAGAGACAGATTTTTCCAAGCTGCTCCTCCAGTCCATACGCCTGTACCCATAAACAGTCGTTTAAATAGGATTCCCGACACATATTCTCCTTATAGACCTTGAAGTCTCATTTGGAGTTTTAACAGCAATGTCATGTGAATAAATATATATCTGGGGAGTTTTAAAAGCTGAGATCTGACCTGACATCCAAAGAGCTGTTGCAGGGAGTACACACAGACATTTATCTCTCAGCACTTTTCAGCCACTCCCAGCACCGAGCTTGTCACGCATTAAAATCCACAGGGCAGCTTCAGTGGAAAAAGTACTGGAAAGAGCATGTTTGAGTCAAGGTGTTTCTAAACATTAAAAAGCTGTCATTTTTATTTTGTTCTTTTCCCATAATCTGTCTTAGGTGCTGGCCTGAACTGTTTGCCATTAAAAATCACAGCGTTGAGCTGGAGCTAATGAAAGCTTAAAATAAATAAATAACGAGAGAGATAATAACCCTGTCGTACCTCGGCTTCAATATCGTATTTTCAAAGCTAAGCAAAATAACAAACAAGTGGACGAAGACAGAAAGCCAGACCCAAGAACTTTCTTGTCTCATTTCAATCCAGAATAAAATTTTCATGAGGAATTTAAATAATGAAAATCCCGATGACTCCTTGCCCCCAGATCTCACGGCGTTCAGATCAAGGTGCTCTGTGCCTGCTGACTCTACAAAGCAGTGGAAGGGAAAAATAAAACGCCTCCTCTTAAAGGTAAGCGAAGAGGCTGGCTGCCCAAACACTTGAACTGGTTTTCCCTCTTATAAAAATGAAACATTTCTTTTCATCTTCTCCTTTTCAGAAAACTGAGTGAGAGCAGAAGTAACTGGAGCTCCAAGGGTAAAAAGAGACACATCCACTTCTAACACATGGTGTTTGAACAGAACAGTCGAATGATGTTTTAAATTAAAACCACAGAACAAAAACTACAGCATCTTAGATATTAAAGGCCATATTGCGCTTTCTGCTTCAAAAGTGAAAGCAACAGCTAAGTACCTCCCTAGCAAATACCAGGGAGGAACAGGGCTCCCTAACTGCTTCACCCTGCTTCAGCTCTGTCCCAAAGTACCTGAAGCCTCCCAGTCTCTAAATACCATACAGCAGTGGCCTTCTCAGCAGCTATAAATGCTTACTGTGCTTTACGCATCAGGAAAAGTGCCTTTAACCCCTTCCACAGCTATTTCATGGCACCAGCAGGAAAACCCAGTGGCAAACTAGCTAATGCTACAGTCACACTCTTCAGAGAGCACAGAGGTATAAGCAGGGAAAGCAATCAGTCTCGGAAGGTCCGTCAATGCTCAAAATGACAAAGTCACATCCCACTTCCCCCTGTCTTGGGACACTAGGCAGTGGTGGTGACAGTCAGGCTCTGTGCACCTGAGGTGGTTTTCTGCAAGATGATGATGCAGGGCTGTTCAAACTGAAACTGAAAGGAGTGGTTACTGTCACGGTGCCTTACTATAACACAACCAATCCTGCATGAATTCATTATCCTGCTCTTAGTGCTCAAAGAATAAAAAAGGGGATTTCCAGAAACTGGAAATAAATGTGAAATATTGGTATGTCACATGATGAATTTCATTCATGATGAGAAAGTCTACCTACTGCAATTTACCTTCTGTCTGGGACATATTATCTCCGCACAGAGGAGCAGCCCAAGACTTAAGCAGTTCTTAAAACTTCCAAAAAACTGATTAAGAGGGAGTTAAAGAGTTTATAGGTCTTGTGGGGCTTTGCTACACATGGCTGATTTTTAAGTTCATTATGGCCTCAAGACAGAAAGTTCAGCTGCATTTTAGATCTCTTTAAATAATTCTGTTTTCCACCCTTTCTTCAGCAGCAGTTCTTAGAATGATGAGATGAAAAAGGCCATTCTGTATTAGCATTTTTCATAGCCCTCTCTGCATGGTACATGTTACATGGCTAGTACCTGGCACACCGGATTATTATTCTGCTCTTTTCTGTCTAAAAACCTATGTGGGTTTTAAGTGTTTGTCTCACTGAAAAAAAGAAGGCAGAAAAGCTTGGCTTGATTAAGTAAAACTACAATTCTAGTCCCATTCCAAGAGTCCACCATCCTCCCTTCCCTCTCTTCCATCAGGAAACCTTTTCTTTGAAACCATCCCTCATAAGCATCAGACTTCTGCAAGTCTTTGGGGTCGGAACTAGAGAAAATTATGTCCAGCTCCTATTCACAAATCAACGTAAGTTTGACTGCTAAATTGCTTAAAATTAAAATAGATCTTAGAAGGACTTTTTAATGTTGGATTTCATATGCTTCAGTGTACGTTTTGTCCAGTCGGTCTTGCCTGTACTACATAATACAGGTACAGCTGTGATATTATCTGATTGCAGACACAGATTGAAATGACATAAAAGGAAAATAATGGGGAAGAGATCTTCCTGAAAACTTTTTGTATAATTATATAAGTAAGGGGGCATAGATTTAGGGAAAAAAAAAAAAAGGCAGAAAAATAAAGAAGCTCTTTAAAATAAATCTGATGTAGATTTCAAGACAAAAATGAAGGCTTAACTAAACAGAAGTCTCCTGTCCCGAAAGAACTCTGAATTCAGCTTAATTTTTATTATTGCCATCTTCCTGTCCAGGGATTTACAAAAGCAGCTCTCCTTGTTTACATGGTAAACAGCATATGAAAGACACAAAATTAGTCTTCCCTTGTTTTTTCCCCCTTAGATGTGAAGTTGCATATCTTACACTTGCAGTGTCGGGTTTGATGAAGTGTGAGCTGTGAACTGCTGTGTGAAATAATTTCATGCTTGTTTCTTGGACTCCTTCATGTTCTACCAGTGCTAATTTATGAAACCACATCTCTCACGTGATCAAACTTTAAAAATCACTCTCATTTTAATGGGAAGATAAATTTTGCATTTAAATGACAGTTTTTGTCCTGTAATCTCTGTGTGGGATTCAAGCCCAGCTCTCTGTGTTTGTAGCCAGTTTAAAATTTCAAAGTTCCAGCCATTGTCTGAGTTTGCTGGTCTGAAGCCCCCCCACATACTAGCATCGCCACCACTTCTCTTGAAGACTTGTACAGATGCCTCGAGGCATCTTTCAGCAACAGTATCAGATTTGCTTATAGTGCTGAAGCAATGTTTTCCTGGTCTGTCACCTTGATTTTATTAAAGGTGTTGGGCTAGGCTATTATCCAATGCTGGAAAAGTCCCCTATAGAGGCTTTATATTAGGCTGGGAATTTAGAACTGCCAGGGGTTTTCAGCCCATAATAAAGTTTTCTTTGCATGGCACTAACAGAGTGTTTTCACAATTAGCCCAAACCAGAAAGATGCTCTGCAGGTACTTCTGGCTCTACACTTTTACAGTTTGTGCCTCTGTGCCTTAGGTTTCACCACTCCTCTTCACAGAGCCTTAACTTTGCTTTCCCAGGGTTTTTATTTCTCCTGCTCAATAAAGCACTCGGTACTGGAAAGCCCTCCTTCCAATTAGCTGTGTGCCTGGCTTAAATGCGTGGCATCATCAAAGCATTATTTTCATAAACAGCCTGATTATTCATTGCTTTAAAGGGAACAATTTGGGCTTATTCTATAGCTTCAATACACATTTCTTGTTTTGTTTTGCTTCGCTTTAGCCACAGCAATATAAATAACAATAACTTGACATCAAAGATTTCCTAAGAGCTGTAGGAAATATAATGTGTGTGCAGGTGCCTTGCTCTGCTCTGGAATTTGGGGACTTTGTTGGAAGGAGGCTGGGGTGGTGTTTTCCAAAAGGGTGCAGAACATCTTCATGAGAAACAAGGATTTCTACCAGGGCAAATTCCGAGGTGCTGGGTTAAATGCAATATTTCACTAAAACTGAGACGTTCTTGTGTACCAACATAAAGTGTTTAGTTGTCTGCTGTTTATACAGTGAAGGCAAAGCGAGTGTGTGCAACGGGACCCACATGCAAAGCAGAGGGATTGTGTGTGGTCCGAGTGGACTTTTTTTGTCATCCTGTTTGGGAACCAGTTCAGGATCTGTTTCTGTTGGCAGTTTCCTCCTGTTGTGAATATATTAGTGCATTTCTCAAGGCCTCTGCACAGCTGAAAGGCTAGTAACTTAAGCCTGGAGTATGACAGACAATCATCTTCCATCAGTTCAGACACGGGTGATGGGATAAAAAAGAAGAGATTACATCTTTGAAAACAAAGAAACTAATGCAGGCCAAGACCAGCCAGTAGTCTGTAATCTCTGCTTAACCATAAATGTACAAAAATGTCTTATCTCTGGTTTTACAGAGTTGTGTAAGAGCGGTTGCAGCTCTAGGGCACACCGGCCAGCTTTAAGTGGTGGCTCAGAAAAAAAGACAAGACTGAAAGAAGCAGCTTTGGGAATGAAAAAACACGCCTCGCGAAATTCCAGATAGAAAAAAAATCTCTGACCATCGCTGCTTTTAACAAGTTGTTTTAAACATTTCATTTCACATTAAAAAGAGATTTATGCAACAAGTGAGACGTTAAAACACCCAGCCAGTAGAAACACACAGCATCCATTCAAATACCCTGTTTGCTGCCCGTGCCAATGGATCATGAAGATTTAATATATACATTAATTCTTCAATGAGCAAAAGTCAAGTGCCAGTTCTTTAATGCAAACCTCATTGCAATGTAAATGTGCCACAAACTCCTCCCACAGTTCACATCTGCAAATATTATTTCATACTGAGGGAGGGTAAGGGAATGAAAGCAACTCATACTGAATTTCCACCAAGGAAGAGGATGCTCTGCGTATCTCTTCTGTTAGCAGTTTGCTCAACATCCCTGGGTTTGGGGGAATCATTTCCTGGCGAACACATGGATAGTGTCTCATGGGTGCACAGTGAGTGTTGCCCCAAGCAGCACCTTCCCTGTGTCTTGGTAGATGTCACCTCTTTGCTTCTCCTTGTCCTTGGTTTTTTTTTTTTCTTCTTTTTTTTTTTTTCCCCAGATTTCCAGATTCAGGACTGAAAATGAAGCGTAAATCTTACTGCCTAATAACCACGGCAGTTACTTCAATAAAATGTTATTTAAAAGTCAATGGACTGCACATGTTAAAGACATTAGAGCTGTTAACAGACCATTGTAAAGTAAGCAGAATCTTTAATAACCTGCACGTAACGCGTAGCCCCATGATTTTTGATGCAGGGTAGGCTGTGAGCCCGGGCTCTCTATACTGGGGCTCCCAGCAGAAAAATCACCCTTGCATTCCTCGCTCCAACAGTGAAAAAGGAGAGATGGTGGTAAACATCAGGCTTCAAGGCTAGCTTTGGGCAAAGCCAAAACCCTTATTTCCCCAAGCTGAAGTGGAGGGCTGGGGTGGCCAGAGGGCTTCTCACATTCAAAGTGCAGTGGAAGGTCCCTTACATAGGGCTCATACTCAAGTGTAGGCATGGGAAAAGGAGCAATTCTCCTGCCTGATGGCAACATAGTTCTGACATTGCAGTGTTTTGTAGGAGCTCTTTGAGGGAAACCTTGCCCAGGAACTGATCTGAGCAGGTAGCAGCAAAATGATGCCGAAACCAGGGAGGGAGGTAGTTTCAGCTCCTTTGCTCCTGCCTCACTTCCATCCCCTCTGCCACAGTGGGAGGTGCTGTTAAAGGCTGTCAAAGGAAACATCCTTCAAATCAGCTCTGTCCTTGCCTCTGAAGCCTTCTGTCTGGTAGGGAATGTCCGTGCTCACAGACCAGTTGAGCCTTGGACATTCTACATCTTCACTATTTTCTCTGTCTTCTCTTCTTTGTTTTTGGCTAGAGTCTTCACGCCCCTCACCCCTCCAAAACAAGAACGAAGCTGGAAAAGATAGCAAATGATTGTAGTTTTAATCTTTTTTTAAATGTGCTGAAGTGGAAACATTTATAAATAAGCTGGAGGAGGATTTATGCATCAGTCTGCGATGATCAGCATGTGTGAGCGTGAGGCATGCAGCCAAATTTACACAAGCCAGAACATCCGCCTCCCCCCCATCTCCCCACATGCACATGCACGTCTGCCCTTGCCAGCATAAAATGGATGTACTGGCCTTATAATTTACACCAGCACCTTCTTTGGCCCTTTCCAGATGCACACCAGCATTGCTGAAATGTTGAAACTGAATGTGCCTAAGCTGTCATCTCCAACAGCCTTTGACAGATGAGACAAGTATTTTGCTTTGCCTTTCAAATGAGTGCCTAATTGCCATGGTTGCTGTTCTTAGCACACAGAAATAAGAGATATGAATATGAGAGATCTGCTGGGACACCCCCAGCAATACAGACTATCTCCAACAAATTAGTTTGCTCACTGTCATCTCTGATTCAAGTACTCTCCAAGCAGGAGCTGCATAATTTTTTTGTCTAAGACTACCTCTATAGACTCCATAGTTGGGAAACTGCCCTTATTTTCCACCTCAAGGTTTCTCAGTAAAGTTTTGGCCCCTTGTCCCACCTGCAGCCCTGCAGTGTACCCCCAGTTCTGTTACCTTATTGTCACATCTTCCAAACCACTTCACCCTGTCCTGTAACTCAGGTGTAAGCACACATGACCTATCAACATGGCTCAGTATTACCTCGGTCTCTTTGCTCTCCTCTGACGCCTTTCAATATTCAGCACATTTGTTTGACAGAGACCTAGAAATGCACACAACAGATCAGGGTGCAGCTCCAATGAGACTATGGGATCTCTCCTTATATGAAATACAAGGCTGGTTTTCAAATGAGCTGATTTTGCTGACTCACTGTGCTGGAAGTGCTGTTATAATTACTTCATTCTCAAGTGTTTTTCAGCCAGCACGTGTCTATCTTAGGAGATAAAGCAGCTCTTCCCATCTCTTTTTCAGCTTCTCTTTTAGCACTAGCTAGCACAGCACCCATGTCAGGGATCTTGGGACCAGCCACATTCCTGGCAACCCCCTTACGCACACCATGGCTGCATTCAGCACTATGTAGTATTAACACTTTCCAGGTTTCTCCCTTTCCAGATGATGTTGTTTTAAAGCAAAGCACTGTAAATATTTTTGAATTCTTTCAAGACTATTTTGAAAGCTGTCTCTCCTATCCCAGGCAATTCTGAACTAATTTTGAGGCAAGGTTTTATGAAGCCCTACATCAAATGCTTGAGTATTTATTATTTGTTATTTATTTTGCCAAATGTCTCAAATGCATCTATAGGCGACAGGCCAGTGCTCTGATGTATATGCCAAATACCATAAAGCTGTCTCCATGCAATTTAGAGAACTCTTTGATTATGCATGCTTTGGCTATTTTTTTTACTAAATAATGATCTGCACACTTAAATTGCTCTAAAAGGTTCAGTATTTGTTGGTTTTAAGTACCTCAAGAGTCAATGCAGTAATTCTTCATGCTTGCTTCTCCAGACTCTGTAATCTGTAAGTAATGGTTACTGATTTCTTTCTCTTTTCCCTCAGTCTCCCTCAAAGATTCTTCTTTGCCTTGATTTTCATAAAAGCACACTTGTATAAAGCAGAAGAGTTGACAGCTTTAACAATTTTTTTTCTTCTCAAAACAACAGACTTCATGCCTTCCTGTATTTGTATTTGAGCATATGACGTACATGTATACATACATTTACGTATACTTACAAACGGTAGCGCTCTAGTTATGACTGAGGCCTCGGGGTCTTCTAACACAACCAGTAAAACACTAATTTATAATAACTCATCAATATTATGCCCTGGATATAATCAGTAATTCCAACAAATAATGCCTGATTTCAGTACCTTCCACATTTTAACTGACTTCTGCTGAACTTTGTCTAGCTGGTTTATTTAAATTTAGAGTTTACAAAGGAATATGGGAGAAATTTTTAATATTAATTAAAAGCCTAAATTTAATGTAGATTAATTAAAGTGTGTTAATCACTGCACGGAAAACAGATTAATATTGCTCTGATTTTTTTCAATTCACTTTCTGATGCACAAGGTCACCTCATTTTGCATAATATCAGCATGGGATGAGTTTTCATGTCACACAAAGGTTAAGCAGCAGCCTCACTGTCCCCACCTCAACAGCAGCTTCTCCATCAATAGCAGTTGGAGAAAGAGGACAACGTCAATTAGCAACTTGTGAGCAACTTGTCCCTGTTCAGTACAGCATGGCTCTTGGTGAGTGGGATAATGTTTGAGGGAGGACTACAATAAGGCAATACAGCAGTAGATGCAAGTATATCACTCCCATGGTGTCAGGCTGGGCCAGCTGTGGATGCTGCAGCAGGCAGACATAACATCCTCTTCTAAAAAAAACACCTTTTAACCATGCAGGGTAATTGTCTCAAGCTAAAACTGGTGCTATATGGGTTACTCTGAATGACTCTTTCCAACGTGAATAGGGTATAATGGTTTATCTGGCCTATCTCAGATTTTCTTCAACATACTGTAATCATCTCGGAGCAAAACTGAACTTTCTAGTTAAAAAATGTGTAGACAGACACCAAAAATCCTTTCACTGTGTGCAAACGTGAAACAATGCAGAAATTTGACCCAGTGGCAATGAACAGCTGGGAGACCAAAACTGGCAATTTCAAGAACACATCTTTTCTCAAGAGCACTAATGCAGAAATACTTGCAGGAGGAACAGATAGCCAGAGGCAGAAAAATATCCCTAATCCTGCTACTAATCCACTTGTGTCAGTGAAGCCAAGTCTGCCAGGGCATGGATTGTACGGTAACAGCCACTGCCATAGGGCCACCCTCCCTACTGCTGCCCATTTCAGGATAAGAGGCTTTCCAAGACTATTCACTCCCTCATCCCTAGTTTATTCTTCCATTTCCACTTCTACTCCTACACCGTGATGCAAGGAAGGCATGAAACCCCACCATGCCTATTCTGCTTTGCATTGGTTCCTATTTGTGCTGGCTGTTTCTGACTGGATTTTTGCCAGATTTTGTTACTGGATTTTGTTACTGCAGAGTAATAAGTGGACTTCCTCAAATTTCCCAGGATCCAGTAAAGATGTGACAGCCATCATGATTCCAGTTTGTACTCTGGACTTCAAGAAAAGCTACGAGTGGTTATTGTTCACTTTCCACAGCATCAAGGAAAAAGCATTTTCTTTTTGCACTTTGAGATGCTAGGCTTTATTCCTCCTTCTGGTACTTGGGAGACCTTGGAGGTAACAGATGGGGTTTTGGTCAGGCTGGTTCCAGCATATGGTGAGAGCCATTCTTTGGTAGACAATATTTTTAGACAGTTTTGAGAGTGGATGACTAGCAAGAAGTTAAATGTTGGCAAACGCATAGTAGATCCACACAAACAGACACAGAAAGTACTTGAGTTTACAAAGGAAAACAACCCCAGAAAGAGAAACAGTAATGTCATTCAGCAGTATTGCTGGCCACGAAGGGCCGCAATCTGTATTGGCTTAAGTATGTCTCTTGACGAAAGCCATAAGTTGCCTCCACCATGTTGTTAGAACTGTCATCAAGTATTTTCTGTAGCTTGAACTGCATTTTACCACTCACGCAGACACTCAAAGTCTTTGGTAAAACAGAGCAAATGCTGTTCCATAGGCTCACAAGCAAAGTGTTCTTTTGACTTCGTTATGCCTTGATGTAGTTTCATGATTGTACAAGGTTTTTCTACATAATTCCCAGAAGAGTTTACTGATAAGGTGAGACCTATCTCCTGAAATGCCAGGATAGAGCATACTCTGCAGCATTTCATTTTATGGCATTTTATGGCACACTGCCTGTGAAAAATACTCCATAGCACACTAAAGAAATCCTACACTTCCAACCAGGGCATTGATCTAGCTATGTGGTGAACACAACTGGATGTGCATGCTTGTCACGTTGGTTCACTACCAGATACTACTGTCAAAGTGGGTGGTGTAAAAAGCGGAACACAGCTTTGAGTGCACAAAAAGAGAAGGAGGGAGCTGAAACAGAGGAGTCGGGGGTGGTTTCAGCCATGCTGAGGTAAGACAACCTAGTCACTCTCAGCATAACGTAGCTTCTCTCCAAAATCAGCAAGGTCTCTCTTCTGAGGCCTCCTTCTGCCCAAGACATGCTCATAAATAGCAGTAGAGGGGATGAACTCAGTAAAGCTCCAGCTTCACATCCGTACAAAATTGTTCCAACCCACAGAACAGACTGAAAGCCAGTTGCTTCCTTGGGTATTTAACATTACTTAGTAATAAAAGGATTAAGTTTAATAGATTAGGGGATCATTTAATAAGGGATAATTATTGGCTTCTCCCAAGAATTGCCAGTGTAGGAGCCTCATGAGCTGTGCTGCCGCACTGGAAGTAGACCCTGGCTTGCAGGAAAGATTTTTAATGTCTGCACCCACAGTGACCTGCAGCCAAGGTCTTGGAGACCAGCTGAAGATCACCCATACCATCTTGGCCCTCATATTCATCTGGAGCAGTATTCGTGCAACTGACTGAGGGTGCTGGCAGGAGGTTTCAGCCTCTCCTAAGGCAGCACCAAGGCATTTGAATGCCACCCTCTTCCCGTGAGCACATATCGAGCATTGTCCCAGTGTGTCAGCATGTGTCCCACAGGATGGCACAATCCACACCACCCCTCAAAGCATGATGCCAGTGTCTCTGTGTGCCCAGAGAGCTGCCCTATCTTCTCACCCCACAGAGCAGCACACTGCTGGGGCACAGACCTCCTGCCAAGCAGCCAAACACCACGGAAAACTCTCACAGAAGAAATAGTACACAAACAGCCATAGCCAATAAATATTTGAATGCAAGAATGCTATTACCTGTGCAAACATCTTCTGCCTGTCTGATACCATGCTATTTCATGGAAAATCCTGTATGACCAAGCAGCCCTTTTTCACCCTGACCTGCCTTTCTCACATTGCCCTTTTAGTCCTGTTCGAGCTTGCAGTGTGCATGGGTAAAACCCTTCCAAAATCTTCGTTCGCAAAGTCAAGCCATCAATCAATCAATCAATCAATCATGGAAAATATTCCCTCTTTTGTCTGTTGACTTATTTAGGTAAATACAAGTACCCATCTGTGGTGAAATAGAGAATTACCAACTTTTAACTATTACTGTAAATTAGCTCAGAAGGTTAACAGACCCTTTTCTTGGCCAGCTCCATGTTCACTAGTTGGCAATATTCATTGTTTTCTTCCTGTATCTGAGTTTGCAGTCCTTGTGAGAGGACAAACATGTTTAACTTTCATGGCTCTCATTCTCTGTTCCAGGCAGTGCTACTCTCTGAGCTGGGCTTTTTTCAAATTTTATCTGCCACTCCTACTTAAATGTGGATCTGTGGGAAGTGTCTTGCACTTTTCAGGATAGCTGTTTGATTTTCCTGGCAAAGCCAAGAAACTGTAATTGGTTTTTTCCCCTGGGCTATTGATTCATGAGGATATCCCCCTTATTCTGCAGGTTTCAGCCAGAATTCTTTCATTCTCTTCTAAATATCCAATAAGCCTCTCCTTATTCCTTTTTCACTTTTGCCCATCTGTTACAGATGCCATTGCGAGCATGGTCCTTTTTGAATCAATGTATCAATGTTAAATCATCTTAAATACATTTCCCTTCTGTACTTTATACAGCACCTTCTTTTTTTGTGCTACACTGCTTAACCATTTCACTTTTATTTGCCCCGTCCCCCTTGTTTCTGACTCTCCTTCCATTTACATCCTCTGGCTTTCATAGTGGTTTTCGTGGCCTTTCAAACCCTCACAGTGTTTCTTCAAAATGGAAAACACTTTCCATTTCTCATACATATGGGGCCCTAGTAAGGTTCTTCCTGGGAAAGGAGTGTCACACAGGGTTTGTACCCCATTGACATGAGAAGTTGTTTTTTCCAGCAAGGTAGTTCCTCACTTACTGGAAGTGTTTGGCTGCTGAGATATCTTAACAAGGTCACAGCCCATGATTATTATTTCCTATTCCCCACTCCCCGGGACCTGACCCATCCTCTTTGCTGATACCACTGCGGCCCTAAAAGATAGGAATGGACAGGACCCAGGTTTCTACAATGCAGTAATTTATATGAACTTATTAGTACCATCTGAAGAAGTCCCATAGCTGTCTGAAAATGATCCTTGACTGTCTGATACCTGACTGATCAGCATCATGCAATTTCTGCAGCCCACTGGTTCTCCCGAGTCCCCTAACAGCCTCTGATTTGGTCTATAATTTTTAAATTTCTCTGTTGCATGTAGTAAAGTTAAAAGACTTAATAAATCTTCTGACAGCTCCTAAAAACACCAATTTAGGCTCTGAACATTGAGGTATTTCATTTACTCGTAAGTTTTCTGGCTCCTTCTCCATGCTTTCTTCTACACCCTTGTTAAACTAAGTTCTTTTAAAATGCCTCAGCTAGAGAAATTCTTGCCTCTCCAGGCTCATACACAGTTTTACATTGGTTGGGATAATTGGCAAGAGTTTTAACACATTCCTTATTTATAACTGCTAACAGTTTGTTAGGACAAATACCTAAAGCCTTTTTAAAAATCATTGATCTTTTAAATGTTTGGGGCTTTCTTATATATACAATGAATGATATCCTGCGAACCAGAGAGCATATTTCAGGCTTATGAAATACTGCTGCCAGTATCTTCTTCTGTTGGTAATCCTTTTATTATACTGTGGTGGTGTTTTGAAGAGCATTATTTACCATAACCAATACAGGACTGCACATAGTTCTGCCGGTGGGGCTTCTCCTTCTGCCTGTTGATCTCCCAGTGACTTTTGCATACATGGGCCAGTTGCACTGGCAAATGAGTAAAAGAAAAGGCATGACTGCTTGGCTCCTCTCACAGCCGTGGGTGAGGCTGAGACTCTGTTGCCCTGTACCCTAGGGCATGGTGCAGGTTAGGTTAAGGCAGGGACATTGCTTTGGGCATGGTAGGGACACAAGGAGGAGCTGTGGTCGGGGCAGGGGAAGAACTGGAAGCACTGCCAGTAGGGTAGGGGTCATGGGCATGTAAGAACAATTTAACAGGGCTACAGGGGGACACCTCTCAGTCACAGAGGACTGCTGAAAATACAGCAGTGGACACCAGCAAGAGGAATAGGAAGATGAAGGTAGCTGTTCAAACTGCGGAAAGAGTATGTGGGCACATTAGATACAATACACAGGAAAACAAGCTTCATTATTTCTGCTCTTGCAGAATAACTTTTTAATCTAAACCAGAAAGGAACACAATAATGGGGTTAGCAAAAGTAAAATCAATAAAAACATGGGTGACTATGGCCTTGGAATCACCAGCTACAGCAGAGTGTCATGAGTTTCTCCAGAGTTTTTACATTACTTTTTTAAAGCTTTCCAAACCAGCCATGTCTTTTCAAAACCTAATCAGTTCAACCTTGGAGCTGCCTGGAGGGCAAAGCTCACATCTGAATACAAGGCTTACACTTTTCTCAAATTAGTGAGTATTTGGATTCAGCCAAGACTGAGATTGAGCTCATCTCTAGAAAATACATCAAATAGCCTGTGGAAAACACAGCTCACACACCTCATATTTTTTAAATGCTCTATCATCAGAGACTATTAGGTTTTTTCCCATTACGCTCTTACACCATATCACTGAGTAGCAGATGGTCAGTGAGCGTCCGTCTCTTTTCCCAAGTAACAAGGGCTGGGACAAGAGGAAAGGGCCTCAAGTAGTGCCAGGGGAGGTTTAGGTGGATATTAGGAAGTTTTTTTTCACTGAAAGGATTGTCAAGCATTGGCACAGGCAGCCTAGGGGAGTGGTGGAGTCACCATCCCTAGAGTATTTGAAAGATGTGTAGTTGTGGTACTTAGGGACATAGTTTAGTGGTGGACTTGGCAGTGCAAGGTTGACAGTTGGGCTTTATGATCTTAAAGGTCTTTTCCAACCCAAACGATTCTATGACAGAAATCACCTAGCTATTAATACGAACTAAAACATGAACATAGTGTTTCAGTTACATTTTGCATATTTATTGGAGTTTGAAAATATTACTTCTTATGAATACGTCAAACAGGAAGCAACTTAGGCTCCATAGGTGAGATTTATCCTATATAGTATCAAAGATGACTAAGTCTAAGGCTGCTTGTGTAATCAGATTGGGAAGAAACAGACAGGTCAAGGGACAAAATAGGTTTAGACCCTTGAGACCAAGCACTCCTTGTAGCTACCTCTTTTCTTAGCAGGTAATAAAGGGAGCCTAAATGAGCACATTAAACTTAAAAAAATGACCTTTAGATATCTGATGTTTGAAGCCCTTTTTTAAAATAAAATGTAAGAAATGATGAAAGGAGATGAGAGTTCTCCATAAAGGTGTGAAGGAAATGGTTGAGGAGAGTTAATATGCACTTTAATTGGGACACAACGATTCGTGGACCTCAAAGCATACAGACCTCTGACTAATGCGTGCAGCCGTTTTGTCATGCCTCTGTATGGTCAGTTATATGAAAAAAATCGCCATGCATTGAAAGACAAAAGCAGTAAAGCGGTATGCATTCACTAGCAACTACTGTTTTTATCTTCCCCCTGTCTCTTTTTCCTTTCCCCTTCACTTTTCCTTTCCCTCTTTTAAACTTTTTTCCTTTTCTTTTTTCTTATTTTTCATGTTTTTCTTTTCTCCTTTCTTTTTTTTTTCTAATCTTGCTTTTAATTTTCTTTTTCCTTTTCTTTTTTTTTTTTTTCATTTCTTTTACCAGGACTGAAAGGAGCACCAAATGCACATTCCTCTTAGCATTTCAATGAATTCTGTGGGGGATGAATAGCAAGCGTGTACATAACCACACACATATGTATGTATAAATTTACAAGCTACAATATCCAGACATCATGAGACTCTGCTAATAATTTTCTCAACCTTGCCCAGACTGTAGTTACATTTATGATCTGGAGATTTATTGATTTTAGTTATTTTATCCCTCCCATAATAGGAAACTACCCTCTGGACCATTGACCTATTCTTGTTATAAATATACTGTAGCTTGCTCTCATCATAACACTATCCCAGGCATCTAAGGTGTTGTTATGAGGTGGTGGTGTTATAAGGAAGGTAACCATAACAGAGTTTTAAAGTAAATCATTTAACTCTTCCAAATGAGTTTTCTTCTGCGCCCATTAGCTATTGGCACACATTTTGTTCTGCCAAGTGCATCAGGGCCCTGATCCATCACAAGAGTTTCTAGGTGTTTTGGTAGCACAAATAACGTGTAACAATAACGCATTGCAATTTATATCAATACAAACAGTACTAGCCTGAAGTATGTGCAAATGTGTGGTGCCACTCAGCAGCCTGCATCTGAGAGTCTTGCTAAGGCTGCATGCCCCTAGGACCTCCAGCTCCCAATGGCTTCCACAAACAAGGAATTTGGAACTTATCCTTCGCTTTGACCAAGTTGCTCCAGTTTCTGTGTTCCTATGGAGGTGGCCAGTGTTCTTACTCTTGGCTTTGTTAATAGCATAGCCATGGAGAGCATGTATCAGTTTTTTCCATCTTTGAATGGCAACACCTTAAAATACTTGCTGGTTTTTACATACAAATAGTATATATTGACCACAGGCTATTCTGTATCACGTATCACACAGAGCCAAGTGATGAAGCTCTAATACCATCCTGCTCACAGTCATGACAGTGACACCTCAGTGTCTGTAAGAAGCATAGTGACTGTGAGTGGTCAAGAATATTGAGAGTCCATCAGCCACTTCGATGGTTGTCTACACACAACGCTGAAGTATTTCATGCTTCCCATAACCTCCACCCCAGTTTTATGTAAGTTTTGAGAAACAACTCAAATGGGAAATGGGAGCACAGGGCATTCCTGATTTCAATTCTTGGGTTTTTTAACTTGCACATTCAACAAAGTAAGAAGAAAGAAGGTATTGCTAGCAGTCAAAGTTTGAATATGCAAATAGAAAAGAGTACAACAGCAGGAAAGAAAATAACTGGATACGTTGGGGCTAGTGTTTTAGAAATGTATTGATCCAGATTCCAGTTTTGGTTCTGAAAGCAGTTGACGGGTCAGTTTCTGCTGTTTGTAGCAGCATGACATTTATATATTTTCAGAAGTAAATATAAATCTACCCTGCATCCTGCTGGGCGCAAAGCATGGAAAGTCCACTTATCTACCACCTACCAGACTCAAGCCGCTGCTTCCAAGATGCTTATGAGAAAGCTGTGTAATCATTTAATTTATTTTAGGAGGTGTTAGAATAGCAAAGGTAAACCAAATATTATCCTTGGCAGCTACACAGAATAGAGCATTATCATCACACTTGGATGGTAATATTCTTGTATTGATTCAATATATTTGCAGCTTAAAAGTCTAACAAGTAGGTCTAGCCTGAATTACCTAGTGTCGTGGTATTTATAGGAAAGGGAAAAAAAAGCTTTGTTTCAGCAGAAGACAACATCAAGAAAATCAGAGGAGCATTAGAGCAGATTTTGTCACATTCCTAAGTGTGAAAAGCCAGATATAAAAACAATTATGCATACATGGAACTAGTGACCACACTTCCTCCTTGTAAGGTTAGATATAGCAGTATTGTGGAATTTTCTTAGCTTGAAAATTGGAGGATTTAGACTAAAATGGAAATTAAGAGAACAAATTGCTTCATTAGTTCTTGCCTTAAAAATGCGTCTATACTTGGTGGTATTATTGTTACTTCCAAATTGAGACCTTTGGAATTTCTGTAATGTTATTAGAACATATCTGAACCTTGAAAGATTGACATTTCAGAATTATTTCATCATTCTTTGGGTCTTGTTTGTATTACTTAGGGAAATAACTTCTGATTAAGAAAATTACAGTATGCTGAATGGTTAAATATATGAAAGAAAGAGCAGTAACTAAAATCTGACATTCCATTGTTTGCACTCTTCCAAAAATACATGAGCCATTTTTACTTGAAAAGTGCAAGGACAGTTTGAGAACACACTTTAAAAGAATAGTGTCCGTTTACATCTGGTCTAAAACAAGCTTATATTACACATAATATGAAAATAATTTTTTGTGGGGCTTAAAGGTTCTCCCCTTCTTTCTAAGATACACAACAACAACAACAACAAGATCTGAAAAGAGTTTAAAATAATGTATGGGTCCCTTGAATAAAACTTGTCATTGAGTATGTGAAAAAAGTTCCATAATGCACTAAGCAGGAGAGAAAAAATATGTATTAATAATTTAAACATGAATGGGGAATGGCTGGCATCTCCCGATGTGTACATTGAGGGACAAAGATGCCGAGCTGTGGCCATTAGGGTGGCATTAAGAGCAGTGCTAGAGCATTAAAAGCTCTGCCTTGGTATGAATGGTACCAAGGTGGGAGGGAAGATCCTGGTGTGCATAGCATGGGGATCTGGACATGCTGCATAAGGTCCCCCAAGTGCTGATTACTCAGCTTCCTCTCCTGCACTCCCCAGCTGTGTGTAAGTCAATATTAAATGGAGGATAAGCCTTGTCATTCCTTCCCAACTCTCATTTTAACTATCTTTAGGAAATCCTGCCCAAATTTAATCTTTTGGATGCAATACTGAAATACTTTGTTGCCTTGACAAAGGCAAACCAACAGCGCTTATGTTTCTGAAGGCCCTCCACAATATACATGTAGAAGCAATGAAGAAAAATAATGTAAAGCTTCCTCGCTTCCCCTCACGCCACCCCACTTATTTACCGTTCTTCATCAGGTATTCTGGACCCAGCAGAGTTGTAATCTCTGGCTACAGAACTGGCAGCAGTCACCATGCTACTGTGAGCCTCCTAAGGGTGTCTGTGGAAGCCTTCATTATTCAAATCTCAGCTAGCTTTCTGAAAAGGCAAAGTTTCTTGTTCTTGTGGCTGCAAGGAAAAGCCTATTCTGGATGCATATTCAAGAACTTCTTAGTTATTATCCCTTTCCAGCCCCATAATTTTTCTTAATCAAATGGGTATTTGATTGGAGGTTGTGGGGTTTTGCTAAAAAAAAAAAAAAAAAAAAAAGAATAGAATTGGCAAAATTATTTTATAGTTAAGTATATGTTCACAGTCTCCCTATAGATGAGACAAAGCTTGTTGTTTACCCTAGAATCTCCTGAATTTAGCAATTAATTTAGAGTTCAATGTCAAAGCACTGAAAGATCATGCAAGTACCTTGCAGAAGGTACCAACTTATCAGCATTTCTTGCCAGATTTCTGCCCTCTCACGCCCATCTGATTCCATCTGAGAACAGTTACTGTTTAGCAAAGAGCCCCAGGAAAACCAAGGGAAGCTGTATAGCTAGGATTTGGTTTGGCACACATCTCTGCTCTCACAGACCATTTATTAACATTTGACTCTCATTGTAATAATGGACCATGAGTGGCTTTGGATTCAGATCTGAACTGTAGATCAATGATGCACATTCCCTACATTATTTAATAAAAAACACTGAAGGGTAAAAGACAGAAAATAAATCATTATCACTTTTCTACTCCATTTTGTACACTTTTCAAGTCAGGCTGTAGTTTTTACATCTGCTTTTATTAACAGTTTTCATGCAGTTTTCCCTGCATTGGATCACCTTTTCTACGACTCAATGCAGCTAAAACTAGAAGAGGTGAATAAACAACTTGTAATTCAAAACTAGGTCACTAGGTGGTATTTAACCCGAGACGCAGGGACGTTAGGATAGGCAAACGGTGATTAGTGCAATGTAATCATCTACGCAAGGGTTCCATTTCATTAAGGATGTGTTACAGCACACATCTATGGCCATCTGTTTCTATTTTGCCAGCCCACTTGATTGACCATCACAAGCATTCCCATGTGTGCTGAAGCATTGTTGAGCAGAACATCTGGCAACAACCAACACCGCCGTTAAAAAAAAACCATGATAACAACAGAGGCATTAAAGCAAATACATGTACAATAATTTCATTATTGAAACCTCTACCAGGGCAGCTTGTTGTCCAACAAAGTGAACAGTGAATGCTGAAAATGCTCCTTTCCTGATTTTCTGCTTTTCTGGGAATGCCAGCGCTTCAGTAGGAAGACACTTCAGCAGAATGGCTTTTTTTTTTTTTTTTACCTCAGTCCTGACTTTTGACATTTCTCAGAAAAAAACAATTAAAAGGGAATGAAAACCAAAAAATAAA
>JANHGB010020039.1:49532-72469 GCA_026283785.1 Coracopsis vasa
AAGGGCTCAGAGAGTGCGTCACCATATCTGACTTGGCCACGCTGCTCCTCATGTAACAGGATAATCATTTTGAGGAATGATCAAAGTTTAGTCAGCAAGTAACTCAATAAATCTATTTACAGCTGCTTTATACCGTAGGTATAAACTTAGTCAATTAGCCACTGTTTTCCCATTTACATTTTGAAGATACCTTTTAATTACTTATGAGGCACCACATGCTGAAAAAAATCCTACCACTTAGAAAAAGCAGGATCTTCTCTGACCTTCTATCTTTCTTGTTTCCCATGTCCCTCTATTTTCTCTTCCTTCACATAGTTTAAGCCCTTCCAGACTAGCCAAGTAGCTACAAAAGAACATAAGAAAAGATAGATGAGAGATATATCTGTCCTTTAAAACTGATCTGTCCTTAATATCCTTAAGCGAACACAGCTGATGCACTTGCAGTTTGCCTGTTTATGCATGTCAGCATTCACTGCAGAAACCAAGCTAATGTACACTGCTACCACTATTTACATCGTAGCATGTAACAAAATGCTAGAAAGCAAGATGTGTGTGCACCGACCTGACATATCCAAGCCCATGGCACAGGAGCAAAGTAAATAATGCCATAAAAGTCTTTTTCTGGTGAGGCTGCCATAGTATCTTTCACCTACTTACTTAGAAGTATAAATCCTGAGGCTGTAGGGGTAAGAACATGCCCCCTTATATGCTGACTAGTTTCATTGGACTACGATGTTTTACTCAAACGAAGGAAATGTTCTGCTCCGGCATATGCTAATTAAGAAGAAAATGCAATGTTTCTATGAACTTTCTTCTGGAGAGTACAAGAATAGCTTGAGCACTGCCTTTTCCTACCCTCAGCATCCAAGGGCAGCCCATTTAATTTGCTAATAGCAACTGTAGCTTAGGATGACGCAGGTTGAGAGGAGTTCTTGGGGAATGAGAAGGGACAAGTACCAAGATGCTTTTTCTTATTAACTCTCAGCGCTGTAAGACAGGGAACAGAGTTCCCTTTTAATCGCTGTTGGGGACCATTGCATTAATTGTGCACGTACACTGTTGCTGGTCCTCCCCCTTCTGATCCACACCAGATCAGTGGAGAGGTCAGACTTTGCACAGATGTCAGGTTAAGTTACTCTCCATTCTCAGATACACTGATTGACATGGTCGGCTGGTTTTTAAAGGATATGTCCAAGATATTTTGGGGGTCCTGACAGATCTCCACTAGTATAGACTGGCTCGTATTCCCCACTGCCACTTTGTGGAGAGAGGATCTTGGCATGAGCCATACTCTCCTCTGCATTTTGTCTGCTTCTAGGAAGAGACGGTTTGGTTTGTTCCATAGTCAAGCTCCAGAGCAAGGTCCCAGTTACGTAGAGGCCCTGGAGCTTAAAACAGAGTAGGAATAAAGCTGATGGAGCTGTCGCACCCAATTCAGACTACCCCAGCTGCTTGCAGCTGGCCCCTGTTACTACTTTACAACTTCTGGCAGAAGGATTAGGCAGAGTTGTTTTTACTGGCAAAAATGAGATATGGTTGTAAGGGAATGTTACTGGTGCATGTGGAAGAATGAAGATGGAAGGTTGCACTAAAAACACGGTGGTCACAACATAACTGTTAATAACCTTACTGAATACAATCACATTTCTCCCACAATTGCCTCTGCTGCCCGAGCATCTCAATCACTCCTCTCTTCTCCCAGTGGTGGAGGCACAAGTTGCTTTGATCAACATCCCCCCTTTGATGAGAACTGCAGTGCACATGTCTGCCCAGCTGATTATAGGTTGGATCCATCACATGAACAGCCAGGAATATTTGCTTCAGAAACGTTAATCTGCTACCGGGGTAAATGGTTTGCCAAGGTATTTATTCCCAGATCAAACTCACACTGGCCGGAAGTGCTGGGCTCTCTGACCTGTTGCTCTGACAGCAGTGTCCCTCCAGCTCTCCTGGAAAGGCACAGAAGTAAACAGATGCCCTTCTTCTGCCCCTTTGGCTCCTCTGTGTGGCTGAGGTTCCCACGTAATTTCTAGTATTGAGTTCCCACATCTTTTTTAGGGCTGAGTTTTGGATCAAGGCCCCTAGTCTTCCTGCAGCTGTAACAACAGCAGCAATTTAGTGGTAAATTCTGTCAGAAGGATTATGAAATTCATTGATAAATGTTCCTGTATAATGTGTCACATTTGAAGCATAACTGAATGAGAAAAATAGTCTTACTCCAAAGAGAGTTTAAAAAACCCAACAATATGTTGCACAACTATTTGCTCTTTTTTGTTGCCCAAGGAACCAGTTTTGGTTATATTCACATTTCTTTTGTCACTGGTTTGTTGGACTGGGCCTGGTGGTTGCTGATGGATCTGTTTTTATGATGTTGCTAAGGGACTCCAGAGCTGTGAGGTAGGACTTCTGGCAATGTGGTCTAATAAAAAGCAGAAAAAATGGATCCGAAAAGTGAATGTAGAAGGCCTACTTAGAGTTTGAGAGATACAATGTGGGTACATTCTGTTCTTCTTCCCCCTAAGTAAGTCCTTGAGATGGCAAACAGCCCTGGCTACATGATTGCATCCTTTCTCTTTTGTGATTAGGACTGTGGCTTATTTTTGACCAGCAATGTTTAGTTGATTTATTAAAAAACAAAACAACAAAATAACTCATTTGTAAAGACATAGAATCTGGCTGTGCCTGCCACTGAAGTGGGAAGAAGGGATAGAGTCTCTCTCTTTAGGGAGGAAGAGCAGCAGCTTTCCCTTTATACTGCCAGTGTAGAAGGACCTACAGAAACTCTCAAGTTCCATGGCACCATTAAGAAACCTTTTTTTTTTTTCTGCCTACCCATTTTTAGGATTTTTTTTTAAGTGCTCAGATTCGGCTTAACTCTGATCTCACTGACTTCAAAAAGAACAGAGATAATCCACTGCTGAGTTCTCCTACAAACTTCCCTCTTAATTGTCAGCAAGAAGGAAAAATGCAGCCTTGGAGAGCAACGGGTCACATAAAGAAGTTGAAGTGAAGGATCTCTAGACTCCTAGCTTCTTTGTTCAGAAAGTACTCAGATGCAACGGCAAGTTAGAGGCATTTATAGCACAGAGCCTGGTATCATGTACACATTATAGATGCCAACTAATTCTCAGCTAGGGTAAACTGGGAATAGCTAAGATTTCTTACTTGGGAAAGAGAGATCAAGGACTCAGGAGCAGTTCACATTTCACAGAATGGAAATCTGCACTTCTGGGAGCACACTGCTTTTTTCTTTACTGCAGGCAGCTAAATAAAAAGCTGAAAAAGAGCCAGCAGTGGCCAAGCAATCAATGACTCTTGAAGCACAAGTAGCTCACAAGTAATGCAGGAGTTGTTTCCTAAGCTGAGACTGCTCCATCTGAGCAGCAATAGCAATGTTTTCATGGATAACTGGGATGCTGAGGGATAGGAAGAAGGATCCCACATGAGGCTACAGCAGCTGGTGGTCACCAAGTTTGCCAGGATCCTGGCTGCTTCCTTCTCAGTGGAACAGTTGGACACCTGCAGATCATCTGTCATCTGGCAGTGTTCTTTTTCCCCTTAGCTTTTTGAGTTATGTGGTACATACGCTGGACTTTTCAACTAGGTAAAGATCTTGATATACCTAATGCAGCATCAGGGAAGGTTGGTGACTGCCGTTTGTTATAAATCCAACCCCCTTGTGGGAGCAGCAACATAGTAACATCCAGTTGGTCTCCCACTCACTGTACTGAAGACAGTAGCTCCTTCCCTACTCCCTCTCCACTAATACAGATATCTCCATTGGGGCAATGCTTATGACAATACAGGATTTCCACACAGGTACTAGATCCTTCATGACAGACTAGCAGACTTAACCCCTGCAGGTACATATTCTCCAATGATTAGAAGAGAGATCTTCTACAGTAGGATACCTCACCTGGTCTTCAACTGCAGGATAGAGAAACTGGCAGAAGTGCTTGAAAGAAGCTAAGTATAGGTCTTTCCCTCTTCCATCATACACATTAGATAAATTGATCATAACATACTGCCTCCAATCTCTGGTTGCTTTCTTCTCAAATAAGAGTGATGCAGATGAATAAAGCTTGGAACAGGTATTTGGATCAATGTGGAACAGCAGAGTCAAGCACACTGACTCACTCCTTGATATATTGCCATATATTTTATATCTATAATGATCCTGGGATGCTTTTACCAAACCATGTAGTTGCTGTCGGTAAACTTACAAAGTCAGACCATGGGAATTTAGACAGCAAAGAATCAAAATCTCCTTCAGAAAGATATTCTTCTAGGGCTGTTAAGCTACCTTGTATTTGTGAATTGTCATTGAAATTGATGGGGCTCTTGGTGGGTGAAAAGGTGCACACTGCAAATTCTGCACTCTGATCCAGTAAGTCAGAGAAGAGTTTGATCTGGTCCACAGTGAGCTGACTATACCTGGAGGCATTACTGAGGATCATTACCCTGGCTCAGCTGCTCCTAACTGTTCCCTGTAGGTCTGGGGAGTCTTGCTGTTTGCTCCTGAACTATTTCCACATAGAAGGAGGAGGAACATCAGAAATGGTCTGATATTCAAGTCACTTATCCACCAGTCCTTTGAACTGAATTCCTATTACTGTACTCTTCCTGCTTGACTTGTGAAGCCCCTGAAAGAGAAATCAGAAGCACTTTGCCACTTCCTCCAGGAGGCATAATCCCACCCCATCCCAGCAAGCTGCTGCCAGCTTTGACACTCACCCCTATGTACAATGCGTGCTTTTTATGAATGTTGTGAAAGTTGATTTTTGATAACTGCAGCACTGCTTTGTGTACTGCAAATGCTTAAGTAAATATATTAAACTCCAGCCTGTAACTTCAGGAAGCCTCATTATAGTTTGTATGCTTCATTGAAACCTTACCCTGTAGTACTTAACATCTGTGATCCAGGGTGTCAAAGTGTTAATCAGCTGGCATGATCAAGATTAAACAAATAGATTATTTTGATATTCTTCAGTAATATATTAAAAGTGAAACACGATCTGTTAGCCCTTGAGGTTCAAGTCTCAGCACATGCAATTATACAAGGAGCTCCCTGTAAAAGTGATCTGGACAGCTGAAAAAAGTGAGTCCTTCCCAGATGGGCTCTTAGCAGTGGTCCATAATACATGACATCAACGAGTTAAACTAAGGAAACTAGTGAAGGCCAACATCTCGGTTTTAAGTTTCAGATGAGGTTTTTGCTTATGCCCACCTCAGGAAATGAATATTGCATTCATAAATTGTTTTTCTTATCCAGGAGATGAACCTTAACATTTTCATTCAGCCCCAGAGTATTAGATTTCTTTAACACTTTGCCACATTAGAATATGTTTTCCATCTGAATCTGATGATGCAATATCTGAAGAAAAAGTTGGCTGAGTGGCATTCCATAACAAGCAATAAAAGTTTATGATGCACAGAGTATGATAATTGGCACAATATGAATTGAATGCTTCCTTACGGATAATATTTGATAAGATATAGCATGTGTAGCTATCATAACATTTCAATCAACCCACGATTGCTACTTTAAACTGTATTTATTTTATTGTCTCCATAATGGATTTTACAGTGCCAAAAATTGGTCTGACTTCACTAGAAAGATGAAAAATTGCTGTGTTGTTTTCCCTGGTGCATTTATTTCCCACTGAAATCCTTTTCTCTTATTTTCTTCCCATCTTTTTCAACCCACGTCCTTCCTTGCCATGAGCTGTTGACATACGATTTGTTGAAAGTCGAAGCTAGTGGACACCAGTGTTTTATTTTTTAACCCCCATCGTGGCATTATTTTTGTATAGGGGCTTTTACGAGGTTAATTAAACCATAATGGGAAAATCATTCACGGACAATGTCCCTTCCCGGTTTCCAGATTCTATAACCCTCACACCTGTTTTTCTTAGGTTTTTGTGCTACATCAGCCTATAAATCCTCCTGTATTTCCCAGTGTAGTTTCTTATGAAATAAAACTTTTTTCCCCCCATTTGCTCAACTGTTTTCAATGCTTGCAGTCAAGCCTGAAGTTGCCAATCAAGGAACAGCTTATCAGTCTGAGCTTTTCCTTTTCAAGCTCATACTCAGTGACTTTTGAGACCTGTCAACACCCAGTTGATTTTAGCCTTAACAATAAAGTCACACTCTATCTCCCACCTAGTAGCTTTAGATTAAATTCTGATGTCATATACGTCATATTTACATAGTTAAAACTCATAACAAAGCAACCCACAGGCAATAGGATGTAATAACCATGCAACAGAACCATTTCCTGTCCCCTTTTTTCTCTCACACTATGTTTCGTGTAGTTTATTGGATGTGAATGTTTTGAAAATGAAAATCGTCTGGGAGAAAACTGCTAGCCAGGCGTGAGGTTTAGAAGAATTCAACTAAAAGAATATATAGAGTTGTAAATGCTTGGCCACCTCTGGTATTGTAAAATAGAAACTCTTTCAATATTCCTTTCATTTCCACAAGAAGAATAGATGGGAGGCCACAATTATGTGCTCCAGCAGTCGATTTTTAATATCTTTAATTCTGCTCATATTAAAGGAAAACAATTAACTTGGAGTCAGAAAGCCTTAAACACCAAAAGTTTTACAGTTTTCATTTTAAAGCACAAAGGACCTACTTCAAATACAATGCAACGGGAACTTTAACCATGGGCTATGTTTAAACGACAAATCCACTGCGGTACGTTAAACAATCAATTAAGGCAAGTTTAACAATTTTTTTCAGCCTCGCAAAATAGCCCCATTAAAATTAAGAAAATAAAAGCTGTTGTGTGCTTCCCCCCCCCCACGTGCACACAGAGTACCCTTTAACCACAGTCATATCCAGAGATTGAGTTTTATCTGAAAATAAAGAAAAGAGTAAGCCTTAACCAGTGAATTTTATGGAGGGAAGTGCAGTACCTTCTGCAAACTGTTTTTTCAAACTGAGGACAACTGAAATGCTCCCACTGGTTCGGGAATTGCTAGGACTATGAATCAGAAGTAAAATATCACTTCAAAAATATTAATTGAGGGGGATTTTTTTTAAGTAGTTTAGTTTTGAATTTTAACCTAATGCCCAAATTAAGAGAACACAGAGTGAAGGAACAAGGCATCAGTTCCTGCTGGAAGGCCAAAGAGGACCTTGCCAAAGAGGACCTTTCCAGTGGGAAGACCCTGAGACTTTTCTTTCTACCCTAGCTATGCCCTTCTCCGTGATGGAAATGAATGGTCCTTTAATGCTGAAGAGGGGGCACTCCAGGGCATTCCTCAATTGCCAAAAGCTTGCAGGTAGGCTGGGCTGAAATGCACATCTGTTTGCCTTGAGCAGGGCTTGCATCATGGGTTGTGTGTAGTGGGCTTGCCCAGATGTATGACCAGCATCCAGTTCTTGCAAACCTTGCTGCTTCTGTTTTCCTCTCTGCTACGGCTGCTACTATTGTTCCAGCAGCTTTCTTTGCAACAAGGCCTTGGACAGTGGAGGTTAAATCAAACCAGCCTTGGGGCCAGACAGCTCTCCATAGACTTGGGAGAACAGTTTTATTTGTGCTAAGTTCTCTGTTTCTTGCCCAGTAAATAATGGTCCGTTTCAAAAAGAACCATGTGTCAAAGCATTGGCTTTCTAGCTTGTCCTGGGAGTCCTTTATTCTTCAGTAATCAGCAGCCTAAATTCCTCAGGAGGGACAGCTTGTTACACAGGCCTCATGGAAAAAAGACCCTATGGGTGACCCTGGCTTAGATATCAAATGTGACCTGTGGATTCTAGGAGCTGTAGGAAAGGTGAATGCTGGGGTTATAAACAGGAGCAACATTTGTGAGACATCCTTTGGCTTGCTTGGAGGACTTCAGCTGAAGTACAGAGTCTGGTCTTGCATGCAGCACTTCAAACTGATGTGAAAAGAGAGGCTCAGAGAAAGAAAATGAGAAAAAATAGAGCTCAAGAAACAAGGAGATAGAAGGTATTTTGAACTGCTTAGCTTACCAAAAAAAAAAAAAAAAAAAAACAACAAAGAAATGGTAATAAGCTTTGAATGCTTTGGATGATAGCTGCCAAAGGGAAAGACCTATTCTTGCTCTTTTCATCTCCCTTTAGATGTGACAAGTTACATGCTTAAATTGGAGCAGGGAAGAATGAGGTCAAGCATTAGGAAAACCCACTAGCCATGAGAATCCTTAAGCACTGGAAAGTGCTTCTGACACAGGTTGTGAAATTTCTAGTACTGGCAGCCTTTGTAAGAAGAAACACATCTGTCAGATATGGTTTCAGCACAGAAGATCCTGCCTTGAGTGAAGGAGATAATGATCTCCCACGGTTCCTCACACCCCTGTTATCTCTAAGTCTATACTCGGCCTTTGTCTCTCTTCCTAGCTCCATATCTACACCTGTCCCTCCACCTAAGCCATCCTGCTCAACCCCACAGCCCCTCCTAAGGTGAAGTTAATCATCAGCAGGCAGTAGCACTCACCAGAAATAGCTACCTCTATTCCCCCAGCTCCTTCTGGTGTCTCCTGATAGGAGCTTACAATTGCAGGGAATGGATGACCAACAGCAGTAGCAGAGAAAAAAAGCCACCCAAGGTCAAGCTACTGGGCAGCAGCTCAGCAGTCATCTTGGGGCCCCTGTGCCCATAGGCTTATGAATCCAGTGGATCATGTTATGTCTGTCAGTCACTTGGTCTTCAGTACCAGGGTCTGGCTATCTCTACAGAAGGAAAAAAATATATGGGTATAGTTAACATATGTAAGTCTAATGTATAACACATGTAGCCATATATGTAGCCAGGAGGTGTTCATTGTGCTTGGTGGAGTGATGATTGCCTCAGCTTGCACCACATTTTTTTGTGCCACTGCTGCATTTTCCCCATCAATTGCTTGTTTGGCCACAGAGCACAGTGATTTTTCATTCCCACGCAGTGAAACAACCTGTCTCATGCCAGCATCAAACCCACTGTGGACCGCCCTGTACTGCAGGAACTTCAGGATGTCATGCAGCCAGTCTGACATTCAGGGTTGCTGAGCAGTTGCTGAGCTTTTGCACCATGTGCAACACATGTTTAGCAATTTTGGAAATCAAGTCAAGAGCCTCCTCTGGGGTTGGTCTGATGGCAGAAGGACCCTATTCTGTGGATGTGATACAAAGCCCAAGCTCCTCAAATGGACATGCCATGTACAGTGAATTGTACTGACTGCTTCATTTCATAGCAAGGAGGTTCATGTGAAGCCTTCAGAGAAAATATGAAGCCTACATAATGGAAGACTTGATTGAGTGGCCATAGACTTCTCAGGCTTGCAGCAGGAATATTTTTAAGGGAGGTGAGGCAGACTTTGTTTTTCTTTCCTAGAGATAATATGTGCCCATAGAAACATGCGAGCTGCTGCTCATTAGAGAAGCATGGAACCATGGAGCAGCATCTGTCTCTGAACTTTTCATGGCCTGAGGTCAGTGAAGGCAGGATGCAGGAGCTGATGCCCCTCACAGGCACCATTTTTATGATACTGTGTTTCCCATTTTCTGGCCTTGCACCCAGTCCTGCTGCATGTCAGCCACAACATGCTGAGTGCCAGTCTGGGCACTGGGGTGGAGATTGTTGACCACCTGATGTAAGCTACCTACAGGATACCACCCAGTTGCTTTAAGGACTCTTTTCAGCTATCCTGAAGCAGCACACATATATATGATAGCTACGGCCCTTCTTGCTTTTTGATCATTGTGTAATGCAATGAATCCCAACAAGAGCTGAGCAACAGCCCATATTAGTACCTGTGTGTTTCAGTCCACAATGGCAATCAGTCACTTCTCAGCTTAGCACACAGAATATTGCTGAGGATGGGGTTCTCTGATGCCCTTACAGCTAACGGTGACCGGGGTCTGCAAGAGCTTGTCTCCAGCAGCTGGGACACTGACCACATCTCTGCAGCCCTGACTCTCAGCTCTCAAAGGCCTTTTGTGGTGCCTTTTCTTCTTACTATCACAGCTTTGTCACAACTTTTCAGAGAAAATAAATGTTTATTCTTCACTTTCCTTACCTTTTTGTTTATTTAATCAGAACATTTAATCTTCTAATTTACCAAGATTTTCATTTGCCTACAATACAGACAAATTTCTTTTAATCTGTTGTTCATTTGTACAGTGGCTGATACATTTCTCTGAACCACTACTATTCTTTAAATAATAATAGCAGTGGAGATTGTAAGAGTAATAAGCCACTAAGGATTTACATCTAAAGAAAACATGAGCTGGGACCCCAATGTTTGCAGAAAATACTGTGAAAAGGAAGCTAGAGGTGACTTGCTTAGTAAATGTATCTATATATTTGCTTCTGCAAGTGTCGCATCATACATTAGGCTTTCTGATTCCTTGGTGAATGAAGCATAGTGTGTATAATATGGAAAGAAGACATAGCACATGAGAAGTTAATGATGATTATAAAGGCAGAAGCCAGGGTGCAGCGTGAGGTTCCCTTCAACTAGTCTTCTACCAGACAGTCTAATAGGGAAGAAATACAGGGCTAATATAGCAGGTAAAAGAGAGGAAGAACTGAATTAGTTGGAGGAACAAAGCAGACTGGCATTCTGCTTGCCCAGCTTGTCAGTATTAGATGTGCAAGTGATAAAAGAATTAGAAGAACAGAACGGCCTTAGACACTTCGAACTGTTACACAAGTCAACTCTATGTGTCACACTAATGAGTATTTATGAAAATTAATATGAAACAATGGAAAAGTTCGGTCATTAAAATATGACCTGCCAACTGCTTCTACCATTGTTTTCACTGCATCCCATGAAACAAAGAACATTTGGTGTCCAGGCCTCTGCTTCATTTTCAACTTGTCCCAAGTTTGTGATTTGTTGTTGCAATTTTGTCAAAAAGTGAGAAAACAGTGGCTGGTTCCACCACCAGCATCTTCCAGCAGGCTGTACAAGGACTTTGCTACACAGCAACTGCCACCCTGAAATGAACCATCTCTTCTCAAAAGAGCGTTATGTTCTCTTTTGTGGAGCTAAGGGCATTCTCCTGTCTTTAGTTATGCAGGACAAATCCTGTTAACATTGGGAGGCTGGCCCGCAGGCCTGGAGCAGAGACCCATGTTATGAAATGGCAGAGCAGATGGTTACAAGCCGATATCAGGGCTCAATCTCTACCTCTTTGCTGATGTTGATCGGACCTAAGAATCATCAGTGTATCATGATGGCTCTAGAATACACACACAAGGATATCTGAGATTATTATGTTTTTTCTTTACACTTTGGCTAGAAGATATCCGTGGTCACAGTGAGGTAATGACTGGCAGACGCTGATTTTCCAGTGACCTGTAAGAATGCTTGCTCTTGATCTCAATTCAGCACTCCTGCTGGTATGTTTTCTTACCCTTTTTTAACTTACAGTTTTGGACTGGCTCCCAAGGCTTAGTTCTCTCAGGCTACATGTAGCAAATGCTGTCCCCGTTCTGCAAGAGCCTTTTTGCTAAATTACTTTCTAGTCTTCAACATGTTTTACTCTCTTTTTTGTTTACTTCCTTTTTCCCCTCCACATATTAGCTTTCCTTGCGGAACAGAGGGGTCTTGACTTTCCATTCTGCCTTCACTTCCACCTTGGTCTTTCTGCACTCATTATGCTCTGCCATCCCATGTCATTGGCTAGGGGATTCCTCTCACCTTTGCTGTGCCACGATCAGGGTGACTGGAGGCAATCTCTGAGCAGTGTTGATTCTTCCATAGCAGCTCTTTCACTGTGTCACATCCCAACACTTCCCCTTTCCAGAGCAAAGGAGCAGAAATAAAGTCAGAAATTATATTCTTGACATGGGGGATTGATCTTGGCACCTTCCATTCTCCTTTAACCTTACCTATAGCTTCTCCTTTTGCCATTTCAGAAGTGAAATAAAATATGCAGTATATAACGCATCTTTCCCTTGCTCCCTGCTTTCAGCAAATTCCTTGCTCTCAGTATTTGAAGTGCCAGTGCGCTCTTTAAATATTTGCATCCCATTTTTCTTGATTCCCCACTTGGTTTCAAAACTTTAAGGTGTGCTGTCTCCTCTTTGCCTATGTGATGTATCTCACAGGCACTACTCACCTCCCCCAGAGATAAACTGCTGGTACAAATACAGAACAAACAACTGAGATGAACGGATACCTGGGCAACCATGACCAAGTGAGAAAACCGATCATTTAGAAAAATAATGCCACACGCTTTTAAGGGAAAGAAAATGCTTTCCTTTTTACACACTCTTCCTTCCAAAGACAGCTGCAAGGGCAGCTGCAAAGCAAGCGGGGTGGGTTTTTTTGTTTGTTTCCCTGGCTCAAATGGTAGATTCACCTGGTAACTGGAAAAAAATTTAAACTTTGGTTTAGATACATTCAGTTGTCCCCTACTGCTATATCCAGAGATGATAAACTCAAACCAGTAACACAAGCACAGCTTTGAACACAGGTGGAGTCTGAACATAAATCAGACTGTGCCCAACAGTCCCAACACCAGCTCTCCCCCACCTCGAGGTCTCACTGGCATCTCCAACACAGGCAATGCATGGGGCTTAAACAAAACCAGGAGGCTTGGAGACAGCTCTGGATATTTCAAGTGCCTGTTCATATTGCCTTGTCCAAGCTCACTGTCCTTCATAATTACCATCATATGTTACTAGGTGCAATGTGACTGAAAGATAGCTTTATATGCTATCTTTGCTTATACGCTTTATATGCTGCTCTTTGCTTATGCATCACAGTACATACAACAGGAGTATCTCACATCTGTACAAAAGTCGGGACCAAAGTGTCCATAAACAAGCAGAATCGCTATCCTTAGTTTTCACTAATTTTCACTAGCAATTATATTTTAGTTGTGTGGTTTGTGATGGGAAGTAGCTAATATCAGCTCTTTACTTCTACTGGTATTAAATGCAGATAGTATTTTTCCTGCTGTGATTGTGTCTCTTCTTTTAATTGCAGTTTGGTTAAAGCAAAAGTAGCCTATATCACATTTTAAAATAACTTTATTTTTTCCTCAATAATATGAACTTAATAGAGCAGAAAAAATAATACATTATTTAATTCTTAAAAAGTTTAACATTAAATTCAGCCTATGTACATGACTTGTCTCAGATTGTTTCACATTTTACTGCCAATACTGCTTTGGTTTTTTTCATGTGTTTGTTCATTTTGTCTTTAACATTCCCTTATCCCAAAATTGCCAAGAGGAAATTTCACAATTCTGTGTACTCAAGGAAATTTGACAATGTTATTTCACCAAGGATATTTTTACTTGGAAGCTAAAATGAAACAATTCTGAATGGATGGCAGGACTAAGTTATAAAATGACAGTGTTGCAAACTTCACAGCACCTTTATAAATCAGGATTTTTCAATTTCTAAGCCACATGATCACCATGGTTCCCTATTTCCTCAACAAATTAAGAATATCCATCTAACTGCAAATCTTTCAATTGACAGGGAGGATTGTCTCCAGGTTCAGTAAATACCTATCCAGTTACAGAAGTGCAGTAATATCAAGAAGATCCTACATTAAAAGTATCCTACATTGTTTTGCAATTTTACACAGTATCACCCAGAAAAAAGAAAATCATTGTGTGAAATCAAAGGACTGGACCTTAGTATCACTTGGAGAAGAATAGTTCATTCAGCTGGGGGACTGGGGACATGGGTTGCCATTGAAACATTCATAATGCCTACAACCACGTGCATGGCTAATTATCGCTAGAGTGCTTTATTAAACAGAAATTTTCATGGGTTAAACAATTCTGGGGAGCCAGACACACATGTCTACCTAGGTCTCCATCTGCCTCTCTTGCTCACCACTTTCTAGATTTCAGCAGAACTGTGTTTTCTTTCTGCATCAAACTACCAAAGGAGGCCAAACACAGTCACAGAAGCCATTAGAAACCTCAAACCTTGGTGCAACCTGCTAAATATTTATTGAATTTGGAAAAAATGTGAGACAAATTTAGACTGAACTTGGGTTGATTTATTGTGTTTGGCAAAACATGGTTGTTTTGTATGAAACCATACAAAGCTAAGTGGTTTCATTTGAATGAAACTAAAGCTTAAATCAAAGCTGGAGAGACATTACTGGAACAAAAGTTTTGGGGGGGTTTGCCTCCTTTCTCCTTTTTCTTTTTTTTATTTTTTTTTTCAGGAACAAAAGTTATTTTGGTTTGAGGTTTTTTTTTCATCTTGAGCCAAACTCCATAAAATATTTTATCCGTGCCTTTAGTCTGCCCGCACATATACAAATGGAAAATCATGCTGATTTTCGTACAAGTTTATTCCTGATTGTTGTTTACCTATCTTCATTAGAATGTACAAAGCCTTCAGAGTTTTCTCCAGGTTTATTTCTTCACAACAAATAGATTTTTCCAGAACAGAGAACTCTTTTTTTCCTAAAATATGCAGAGACTTTCAATCAAAAAGAGAGAAACTCTCATGGTTTTATTGGAGAGGTTAAACCAAATTACTATACCAAATGTTAAATTACAGGGAATCGGCACCCAAAAGCAACAATAAAATAGCAACAGAAAGATGCAAAAAAAGAGGCTAATTTTGTTGTTCTGGAATTCCTGTGCATTGCAAAATTTATAGTACTTCCTTACATCATCATTGTTATTATTTGGAATCATCAAGTGGAGTGTTTTTTCCAGACAGAAGTTTTGGAGACTGTGAGTTGCATAGAGTTTTCTCATTGTTTCATTGATATTTTTACATAGACTTAACTTTTACCTAGTGCAATAAATAATTTGAAAATAAAATAAATTAGTATCTTGATGCCAATGCAGACACAAAGACAGCTCCTCGCAAAAACAGATATTAAACAACAAAATTTAAAGAACTTTGATGGGCAGCACTACATTTTTTCCTCATATGTTTACACAAAATTATTTCCTTTCAGGTTTGAATTATAAAATTCACCAAAGCAAAACCACAATTTTTGCTTTGCATTGCAGATGTTTTCCTTGACAGGAGAATGTATTTAATTTAATTTGCAATGCAGTTGATGCTGGAACAAATATAGCAGCAGTTGTGCTGCAATTTGTGTTAAGATAGATAGAATTAAAATATATTTAATGTTTTCTTCGCTTGAGGTTAAAGAAGAACATTTTGGTATCACCATGGTCATATAAAGCAGAATATGATATAGTTATGAGTTCATTTACACAGATACTCTGGCAACTGAAGGTGGAATCAGGGCATTTTGGGTGTCATACAAGGAAATCCAAAGATGATGTTTAAACCTGAGTAAAACACAAAAGGAGGGCACAAAGTACTTTAGCACAGGACATGAAGATGAGAAAATAAGGTTTAAAAATAAATAGGGCATTTATGTGATAAGACTATCCAGAAATGCAACAGGTAATGCTTAGGAAAGGTGGCTAGAAACATAGAGTCATAGAATAGTTTGGGTTGGAAGGGACATTCAAAGGTCATCTAGTCCAACTCCAATGCGTTTCATCCTGGAATTGTTTATCCCTCTTCACAACCCATAATCAAAGCATGGCCTTCGTGGGTTGGTCCCTTGCAACCAAATCTGTCTCTGCTCTGCTCCAAGGTGAATGGGGGGCACTGGAAAAGCACACCAGGGCAGGGGCAAGAGCAGCTGCTCAGTAACAACAAATTAAAGACAATGTTATGGTAGTAGGACCACATGAAGGCCAACGTAAAGAAAAAGTCCTGCAAAGTTTCAGTGCAGCAAATGCAACAACTTCATCAGCTCTGCGGGCAGCTGCTGGCTAACACCTAAGCCAGCCGGGAGTCTTCCCCTCACCTTCCCCATTGCTTCATGTGATGCCATGCTGCGCAGCCTGAGCAATGTTTCACAGCCTGGCCTTTGGCAGGGTCACGCCAAATTAAGTGTTTGCAGAATAATAAAGCAGAAAGGTAAAGGGAGGCAATTTTATACTCCAAGCACATCTAAAATAATGCCCACTCCCACTGCGGCAGGAGAAAAAGGCTAGCTGTAATTAAGCTGCTGAAGTATAGCGCTTTTATTCATTAAAAACAATTCTTTGATTTAGCACACAACACAAAACACCCACAGACCACAGGAAATCTCTGGGCTAATTCTCCTGCCCTTTCACCTCTCACACATTCGAGCTTTCTGCTTTCTTCCTCCTGTCCATCTGCTTTAATCATTAGCAACAGCCTTGTGCAACAGCTCTAGCAAGTAAAGTCAGCTGTCATCAGAGCATATTTAAACTCTGACTGTTAGTTTCCACTAAATCAGTTCTATGCCCATAGGCCTTATTAAGCACAGAGAAGGGCAGTGGTGCAGGTCCCAAAAAGCTCTAGGGGGAACTAGCCTTTCCCAGATGAAGTTATGGTCCATGTGGTCCTTGGACCAGGTTTATCCTTTCCTGAGTTTTCCAATAGCTTTGAAGTGGAAATGTGAAAACAGTCACTGTGTGACCAGCAGGCGCATTGGGGATAGGTCTGAGGATGGTGGGTTTGAATTGTAAGCATTTGAATGCCAAAATATACGATCGTTAGGAGGAAAAAATAAGTGCAGCTCTTGACAGTGGTCTAACAGAGTAAGTGCAGAGAGGGCTGCAGTACAAGATGTGGAAAAGGTTTGATTTTGCTCAGGAAATGAGCTCCTCTTTCATAACATGCTTGCCTCCTGTACTGAGGACTCAAGAGCTGGATGCAGTACTCCAGGTGGGGTCTCACCAAAGTGGAGTGAAAAATGGGGCAGGATCACTTACTTCAACCTGCTGGCATCCTTTCGATGCAGCCCAGCATACTGTTGTTTTTCTGTGCTGTGAGCACACACTGCTGGCTCATGTGTGGCTTTTCATCCATCAGCTTCCCCAAGTCCTTCTCTGCAGGGCTGCTCTCAGTCCCTTCTTGAGATTCCCCAGCTTGTATTGATACCAGGGGCTGTTCTGATCCAAGTGCAAGACCTTGTACTTCGCCTTGTTGGACCTCGTGATGTTGAAACAAGCCCACTTCCTCAGGTTGTCCAGGTCACCCTGGATGGCATCCCCACCCCTTGGCCGTGACAACTCCACCACTCAGTGTATACAGCATTTGCCATTCAACAGAATACTTAAGTTAGATGTCTTCGGTTTGGAAAAGTGACATTACAGGGTAACCAACAATATTCTAAATGCCAGGGCAAAGACAAATAAGAAAGAAATGACTATTCACTGTTTGGAGGTAGCCATACTGTCTTTGATAGCCATAACTATCCTTTGCCCTGTGCAACCTGTGAATTTTTCAGATGCTTAAAATGCCTGTGTAGAAGCATTTTTAATACTGCATGCAGTTAATTTATGGAAGCCAAAAAGAATCAGGTTTATGGCTGGTACGTCTCAGGTTATTAATCATAGTGGATGTCAGTGTAGGGCATCATTAAGCCACTGATTTCTAGAGGCTTGGAAGATGGGTGAAGCCCTAAATGCCCTGCATTAATATTCTGATACTTCATGCCTGCTGCCAACCACTGTTAGAAACAAGATACTGGGTTTGAGTGATGTTTAACTTTTCACAATGCCAAGAATGGAGAGCTTAACAACTTATGGGATATCTTGCCAAGTATTGAATTCAAACATTAAAGTTGCAGACTGAAACACTACAAAGCAAACAAATGAATAAGCAGCAAAAACTCATGTTGCCATTGTAGGATTCCCAAATTATCACCTGGTATCTTAAATACTGCTTTTAATCCCCAGCATACTTTACTTATTAGCTGGTGGAAGGGTGGCAAGTCTACAGAGGAAATTACCCTGAGCTTCAGAAAATAAGATATGCTCCCCTTAGGGCAGCAACAGACTCAGGTTACTCTTAGTATACACTCTATAAATGGATATATTTAATGAAGTAAGTTTGAATGTTTCAACAAAGCTGAATCACTAGCATTAATATAAAGGTAATTAAAGTTATATCAGCACCTTTGCTCTGAAATTGCATCTTAGAGGGTCAGTTTCAAAAGTCTGGACAGAAGTTTCATCAAGTTAAAAAAAAATCTGTGCAGAGGATAGTCCTAGAGAGTCAGCTCCAGATGGTGCAGCTACACCCAGAGCTCCTGACTTTCGGCTCCAGGCTCCTGCTCTCCACTTCCCTCCAGAGGAGCCTGGAGCTCTCGATGGTTAGAGAGCAAGGGAGTGCCTTGGACCAGCCTCCCAACTAAGGCGCCCTTCCACATGTCTGCTGAAATGAATCTGGCTGGTTTCCGCCTTCTTACACCTCTCTAAATGGCCACATTTTAAAATACACACATACACAGAACACACGAGAACATTTCACATTTGGTTTTTGCAGTGTAATGGTTTTGCTTGCTTTGTTATGGTTTCTTGCACCAGATGTAGGAATGCTGACACATATGGAAAAGAAAATCAGCTACAGCAAGAACAAACTACCAGTCACTGTTGCAGGCTCCTCAGAGATAGGTGAATGAGATTAAAGACAACAACAGCCAACTGGCAGAATGATTTAGAGAACCACTAGCGTTTATTCCTTGCTTATCAACTCCCTCAGCCCAAAACAGTGAATGCTGGGCCACGTGAATGCTCTGTTCTTCAAAGGAAGCAATTCCAGAAAAAATCCTGTGACGATAGTCAGTAATTAAAGATCCTGTTGTGAATGTTGCAAGATGAAAGCAATTAAAAGAAATTTCAGCCTCTTCACAGCCCGGTTTGTGTCTCTTCACCAAACGCTCAGGGAGGTTAAACTGATCTTTTATGAGCAGGTCAGCCTTAGAGATGTTACACAGGACAAACACCACCGAACAATGTTTTTAAATCTCTCCATACGAAGGGAAAGCTCAGACACAGGATGGAAAGGCTAGTTAAGATCCGCTTACTGCTGGCTTACAACCTAGCACTGTGCACTCCACTCCACCCCAGCCTTACTACGTGTCATCAGTTCCTTACCCCATCTGCCTAGGAGCCTCAGTGGAGACAACATGGACACGCTTGAACCAGCTTTAATCTCACCAGCCTGCAAGCCTGTGGCGAGGCACTGGCATAGGCACATTAACGGCTGCATGGGGTGCAGAAAACACTCACAGCTCTGACATCTGCCCTGGCAGGCTGCTGCCATCCCTGAGGTGAAGATGTGTGGAGCAATGCCTCTTGCTGAGACAGCTGGCCAGAGCGTTTCTGCAGCACACCTCCAGCCCTCCTCCTCCTCTTCCTCCATGCAGCAGCAGTACCAAGTCATATTGCTGAGAAGATTGGAGTCAGCATGACCTGAGCAAGCAGCCATGGCGATGCAGAGAGCAAAGTGGCCAATTGCCCACAGGCTTAGCCAGCCTCTCAGTTGGGTTTTGCAGCCTCGGCCACTGACCTCCTCCCAGTGTCTCAGCCACCTTGTTTAAAACTAGGTTAAGTATATCTGCACCACACCATGTTTCCAGCCGCACTCGCTGTCCTAACCACAATCTTGGCTGCCGAGATAGCCCACTGCCTGCATAGTCATGGACAGAAAACTCTGGGTTTCAAATGCATTGACTCAACCCTTCAAGCAGGCATTAGGATCACTTACAGAAGCATACAGAATACTGTTTCAGCACTCAATGGCCTGTTTGTGTGTTTACCAACTGGAGGGGGTTGTAGCATTGCAATTTTGCCAAGGCAAAAAGGTGTTCCGAGAAGAGCAGCAGCAGCTGCAAGCAGGCTCTGGGAATTAAAATAATGGCATCTTATAAAACTTCACAAATTGAGCCAATAAGTGTGCAATAAGTCAGTTTTGAAATTACTGTCTTATATCAAGTTTCTCTAATAAAAGTCAAATTTGTTCTTAGAAAAGCTTAAAGCCCATATGTAGGGAAACTTTATAACTCTAATGGGAGCCATGATAGAGCAGTATGTTAGTAAATACATGTGTAAGCAGCACAGTTCAAAGAGAAAAGTAGCAATATGTTAATTATCTCCCTCCTGTATTATTTTTGGTTGTCACTGTGGATGCAACTGCAGCAAAACACATGCACGTTCCTGACAGCTGCTCTGTTCCATGAGGAATAAAACAGCAGGAAGACTGGTAATGTGAAAGAAAGAAAACAGGCTTTTCTTCTATAAAAATTCATTACGTGTCCATCCAGAGATAGAAATAACCTTTTTATGTTCCCAGTGACTGATTCAGAGGCAACTTTTTTAAAGGATATACATGGGTTGGAAAAGAAAGCTGTCTGATGCTGGAGAGCTAGTCTGTAGGGACAGGCTCCTTATTAATAGCCATAGGTTCTCACTTAGCTTGGGAGTGTTGCAAATGGTTGTGCCAGCATTGACAGAGGTAGCTGTCTCTCACATCCCAAAGGCCTATATGGCCTCTGGCAGGCTCACCAAGCGAGCATGAAGCCAACCCAGAATCCAGTCCTCCACCAAATGAAAGGTGAGCAAGGCTGTTGCTGCTTTGCTGGTGTGAGACTTGGACACTGTGCAGAAGGCAGGTACCGTCACTGGAGAGGTTCCAGCCATGCTGTGCAGAGGACTGCCGAATAATGGCAAATCAACCAGTATCTAACTGCATTTGCCAAATGTGCAAGCTTTCCATTGCACTATGCAAAAGTGGGCAAACTCTTTTTGACTATATTTTTCCTTAGCCACAGAACAAAGCAGCACCACTCTGTCCTGTCCAAATAAGGTAACTACTGCTCTGTCAGTTGATGGATAATAATAAATGTTCAGCTGAAATGAGCCAGGCAAGGTCTTCAAGGGCAGATACTGGTCCTCTTATTTGAGCTTCTAGAGAAAAAAAAACACCACATTTAATTAAGCACCAAGCTAGAGGACACCATAGGCCTTCTTTCTGAGGGTACTGAAAAAGCGTACCCTTAAATAGGAAAGGTGGAAAGACAAAGGACTGAGCAGCTCAATAAGGCCTTTTCACATGCTGAGTTAATCCAGTGAATTATGGGACAAAAAGAGGACATTACATATGCAGTTATCCCTGCAGCCTCAGAACTTCACCAATCTACCACACCACTGCATGACCTTCTTACCTAGAAGACAGTACCCATAATGGGGCAAATAAGTAGAAATCTTTCAAAAGTTATTAAAAACTAGTTTGGCCGGTCCAAAAAGGTGTGGATAACTAAACTGGAGATATTGCATAAAAAGGGTGACAGAGTACCTAACTCCAAAAGGACATTCAAAGTTACAAAGCTCACTGAGTCCAGAGTTAATAATCTAAGTTCCACAGTAGGATGGGTCTGTAAGATATACTTCTCTCTTCACTGTTTCTTAGTTTACATGGCTCCAGTTCAGCCTTTTGGATTTTGTGGTCTCTGTTCCTAGGCACTTGACCGATGCACTGCACTGCATAAGCAACAATCCCAGTATCTACATTAGATAATGTCTAAAAAGGGCACTACAATGCTTACTTCTTACAGAGCTGCAGTTGGGCTTAATGTAGTAGACCAGGTCACCTGTTTAATTAATTTTTTTTATCATTTTGAGTTATTAGACAAGGCGACTTCAAAGATTTCCTTTTCCTTTGAGAAAAAAATAATGTAGCTTCTATAACCTTTCCTTATCACCAGGTCTCCTTAAGACCTACTGCTCTTCAGATTACGACATGCTGTGCTTTTAGAAATAGACAAATTATATCCTCTTCCTGTGATATGTGACTAAAACTGTATAAACAAGCATTTCAGATAGCAATGTGTAAACAACACGCCAGGTCTTCCCAGTCTGCAAATACAACACGAACACAAAATTTCCTGGGACACAGCAAGGGTGTAAGCAAAGTAACACCCCAAATATGCAGGGGCTCTGGACTTGGAGGACAGAGAAATTGCTTCATGTATTTTATTCCACATAACTCTGGTCATCACAAGAGTATGTAAGTATGGAAGTCTTTTCTTAGCATTAGCGTCTGTTATGTATGGCTAGTTGTCCGTACAAGAGTTGTGTATATGGCAGTGCTTTGTTTTGCTTATGCTTTTTCTTTTGTGTTTTGCTTTTTGGGTACACAGAGAAGTCAGGCATGTTGGACAGAATGGGTCATGGATGCACAGCCTACTTTTCAGTCAGGTGCAGATGGTCCTCCTTTCTCATAATTGGTTATTCCATGGACAAGCATGGTCCCTGTCTCTGACAGAATCTTCAAGGTGAAGACAGGCAGATATCCATAGTCTTCCCTCACAGACCTCTTTGCCAGTCCTCTGGAAAGCCTGAGCTCAGGTCCTGTCTTGTTCTGGAAGCAAGCATGAAGATGTTGAACTTGATTCATAATTCAGGGGAAAACCAATTTTCTTGCACATCCTTAAAAGGGATTGGACCAGATTTTGGGCAGCCTAATCCTATGTAAATCCCTGTGCTTAGAGTTTCCTATGGCTGGATCTAGGCCTTCAGGCATCCATGGCAAAAAGCATTAAAAGCATTAAAAAAGGGGTTTCAGAGGCAAGTGAGGCTCACTGAATGTAGGCTTGTAGGTTTTCACTCCTAAAGGTGGATTTTTTTCCCAGTGTTTTATTCTATAATATGACTAAGATGGGCACGAAGTGTCCTGGTTGAAAGCAAATTATACAACAACCCTTCTGCAAATAGCGTGAGCTAAACCACTTGATTTTCAATAGGGCTTTCAACTCTAGCACTCTGGATCCAGCTGCTGGCCTTCAGTTTTGGCTGCAGCTCAGGGACAGAAAGCTACAGCCTCCACTGAGAGCAGTGAGAGAAGCATTCAGAGACATTTTTGCCAGATGTGGGAAGAGCTAAGGTAAATAAAGAGAGTCCCAAAATGCAGTACCTGAAATAGAAACTCTTGGTTGCACCTTCACAGCATTTTATCTCTGATATTGCAGATTTTTCACTCATCCTCTTGACTTTTTTATGTTTGTGCATCGAATCTTAGAATCGTAGAATGGTTTGGGTTGGAAGGGACCTTAAAGCTCATCTGATTCCAACCCCCTGCCACGGACAGGGACACCTTCCACTAGACCAGGCTGCTCCAAGCCCCATCCAACCTGGCCTTGAGCACTGCCAGGGAT
>JANHGB010020045.1:0-28957 GCA_026283785.1 Coracopsis vasa
TTTAAACAGTTAAAAAGCTCTTTTTCCTTGAATGGAAAGTATTACAGAAGTGCGATTTTTTTAGACTCCCCAAACACAGGGGTGTGAAAGGAGTCTGTGTCAACTTTGCTTTTAACCTGTCTTCTAGGATGGACTCCTTCCTCCTGACTGCTCTTAACAGGTGCAAAAGACTGTTCTGCAGTGTCATTAGGGTGAATTAAGGACAGACTTAGAACTTAGTCTTTCAGATGTAATACCCGTTGTTTTCTTTCTTTAGACTTCATACAAGTCCCTTGGGGCTATTTTCTAGGCAGCTATGCTCAGAATTATAGACAGCCAGTATACGTTAGTTTTAATGGACATGGTATCTTTTTACACACAGCTTTTGAAACTCTCGCTTATACTTTCCTGTTAGAAACTCAAAAGTGAAACACTTTTCTTGTTAAACTGACAAAAATAATTTCCAAGTATGCACAACATATATGACTGTATTGACATAGAGTTCTATTACTTATTTAGAATAACATAATTCGTTATCAGTATTTATCAAATTTTCCTCAGTTACTGTACTGGATCTGGAAAAGATGAAGTTAATTCTCTTCATACAGCTTGTATGGTGCTCTGTTTCGAATTTATGAATAAACCAGGTTTATAACACAACAGCATTTTGGCTACTCCTAAACAGTACTTGCACAGTATTGAGGTTTTGTCCTTACCACTCTGGCCCTGCACTGAATAGGCCTAGAGGTGCACAAGAAACAGGGAGAAGACATAGCCAGGAGAGATGACCCCACCAGACCAAACTGATATCCTATACCATATCATGTCATGCCATGCTTAGCAATAAAAGCTGGGGAAAAGAAGAGGAAGGCGGAAATTTTGGAGTTATGGCATTTGTCTTTCAAAGTAGCCATTACACATGCTGAAGCCCTGATTACCAGGAGGTGGTTAAACATCTGCCTATGGATGGGAAATATTGAATAAATTCCTCGTTTTATCTTGCTTGTGTGTGCAGCTTTGCTTGACTTTTTAAATTATCTTTATCTTGACCCATGAGTTTCCTCACTTTTGCTCTTCTGATTCTTTCCCATTCTGCTAGGGAATAGTGAGAGAGTGCCTGGGTCAGCTTAGCTGCTGGCTAGGGTCACCCCACCACAGTTACTCTGCACAGTCTTCAGAATTTTTGTCAGCCACAGAAAGTTGATATTGAAGTACACCTTTTCAGTTATGTATTGCTGTCTGAAAACAAATATAGTGATCAGAATGTACAGTCCATTCCGTATCAAACCCTTATCCAAACAGTTTCCTAACTCTGAACTGTCATTTATTTTAAAAATATATTGATATAATATTACAGCATCTCTGTAAATATTCTAAAACAGTAGACATATAACTAAACTGTATTAAAATTAATATGATCATTAATACTTATAATGTAATTTAATAATGTACAAATTTAGAGCTGTTTTCTTTAAACAGTCATTTAATATTTTGCAAAAACAATTCCATTGCTGTGATATTAATAAGCAATGGCCAGTTGCTCACATGTTTCGTAGGTGTCTGGAAACTCCCAAATCCTTCACCTGTAAATCATGTGTTTAGATGAGCATTGTTCTCAGACTGCCTTCATCTAAAATGATAAAGATGACATTTACAATGGAAGTAGATTTATATGTGGGCAAGAAATGTTTTTTCTACTTTTAAAAGCGTTTGCTGTTACTAATTTCAATGTTTAAAAGTGTCAAAGTGGTACATTTCAACAGCCTGATATTTTGTCTTTCAAAATACGAGATGAGTTGAAATTGGTCTTTTCCCTTTGCCCATTTTGTCTTTTCCCTCAGAAAGCAATTTTTGTTAATTTTTATTTATTTTCAGAAAAACAAAGAATATCTGAAGCACTCTACCCAGCATTCCTCTTACCCCCTTCTTCAAGTTCAAGGCTAAGTACTTTGCAACTCTCATGATGAATATAGTATGTGCACTTATTTACAAGCCTACCATATGGTCTCTTTAGCTGAGGTTCATTTACCCTAACCTGTCCTTCAGATGTAGGCACTAACTTTTCAAACACTTCGATTAACTGACAGTTTGTGTATTTTCCTCTGCATCCATAATTATCTGAACAACAGAATGATCTAATGTTTTAGACCAGTGTCACAAGTACCTAAGAAACTCACAAAGTGGGTTTGCTTTGATGTTATAGACGTAGTTATAGGCAAGATCATTGTCCTGAAGCCACTGTTGTATTTTATATCAGTGTACAGAAACTAGTCTTACTGCTTACTCCTAAATTGATGATGAAAATGGATGTCTCACAGGGTCAAATAACATCAGTTCTCACCAGCTTCTGTGAAATCCAGACATGCAAAACATGTCCCTCCTATGTCAATTCATAAATACAGAGGGGGAAGTGACTTTTATTTTTTGTTTTTTCTACAAGAAATGATTGATTTCTTGTAGAAAGAGCAAATACAGATTTTTTTGTACTTCTTCAGGGGACCCCTGGTTGATGCCAAGGGTGATGCCACCTAACTCTAGACATCAGTGACAAAAGTCCATACTTGAGCTAGACACTTCATGTTTCTTTTTATTCATTGTAGAGAGATAGGCCTAATGAAAAGTGATTCTGATTAGGATTATAAACAAATAGGTTACAACCTGAAAGGCGTTATTTTTCTTCTTTTGCCACGCAGGGGGCTGGGCTGACTACCTCAGATGCATACTACATTAGTAACATCTGCAGCTGATCAGAGGCAGCTCTAATTTAGTAACTTTTGCATCATCTGAGAAGTAGCTATACATGCTGCGGCTAAATCATGCCAGAGGTGCAAAAAGATCTGAGTTGATCTTGGCAGGCCAGTTCACATGCTGAATGGATTGCTATACCAGGTGTAGAGCCACATGAGTGCAGTGATATTCATTTTTGCTCAAAAGCTTTATAACTGCTTCCATGCTGTGCTGAGCCCTTGCCAATGATCATGTGCTCTTTCAGCTGTCTTCACACCATGCACTCTGGCATAGCTGGAGGGCTCATTGGTTTAGATGCTGTACACCAAGAACACTGCTTCAGACCCAAAGTGGCTTCACACGTTTGGATAGTATAACATCCTTCATGGAGCCAAAGGGGCTGCTCATGGGGCTGATCCTGAGCAAGTTAGCTTAGTGTGGAAACGATAGCTTTACCTCTGTTTTCAAAACTCTGCCAAGCTCCAATTAGCATCAATAATGGGGAGTTGACTGTATTGTGATTACATTAGTAGAAGGAATAAACTCATGCTGAACTCACTGCTGTTGGGACTTCATTGCTTCTGGCACATGTGCTGGTTCAGGTGTCTCTTCCCTGCACTGCAGGCTATGCTGTAAGCAGACTCAGTGGGATTATAGATGCTAGTAATTCACAAAACAATGTGTGAAATGCCTCTCCAAAAATCTAGGTGAAAAGCATATGAAATACAGTATTTAGTTCTCACTTGAATCGCATTCTGCTGTAAATCATATTTCTTGTCTTCAAATGACATAAAATTATCTTTATAGGTCAGTTTATTAAAACAGTATATATGTATCTGTTTATCATCAGCTTTTTCTCAGCCTTTATGTCTGATATATTTTAAATCAGTATGTCTCTTGAATATGTTCTTTCTCCTTTTTTCTCACTTTACAGCTGATATGCTTCAACTGGTTAAGAGAGGGTGGATTTTTGCATCCATCTGTCTTTCACTGCATTTTAGTTTCTCTTAGTCAAAAATAGCATGTTTTATTTTTCACAAAAAGTAGCAAATATTCACAGAAGTGATAGACTGCTAACAAAGACCACCATTTTGGTAAGTTATCCATTCAAGAAATATAGATGTAACCCTGCTCATGATTCCTAAAGAAAACCCTAACTTTTCTGAGGATGTTATTCTCTTCTGAGAAATGAGTTGTGACTTTTTTTCTGTTTGTCTTTTGTTTGGTTTTATATATATATATATATAATTTTTATTTTTATTTTACTTTCATTTGAATTTATTTGCAAATTGAAGAATACCTGACAGATTATATGAAAAACCAGGCCAAATTAGAGTCATTCCAATTGTGGTACTGTGAAGAACCTTGATGAAGTAATTTAATCTGTATGGTGCTGCAGATACTTCATGGCTAACATCCATACCAGTCTAGTTAACACAAGTATCTTACTCTATAATGCAAGGTAGACAGTCCTGAAATTTTAAGCTTCATTTCCAGCTTCCTCTTTGGGAATAGAAAAGAGAATCAGTCACTTAAGAATAAATAAATAAATAAATAAGCTAATATATCCTGATTTTAAGTCAAACCTGAATCTAGAAGTTCTTTTTTGAAGTCTGAAAATTATTACATAGCTTATTGCGCAACACATATTTTCTCCTTTTTTTTTTTTTTTTTTAATGCATTTCTGCCACTTTGGGATCTACCAAGACAAGAAATGGAAATTCTGAAATACCAGAACAAAATATATTCACAGATTTCCAGCATAATGTTTCACATCAGAGAGGGAGGTGGAGAGTTAACAAATGAAAGTCAATATAGAAGTTTCTCCATCCTTATTGGTGGTGCTATAATGACTTTGTTGTTTCTGATGTTATGCCTTCTCTTTCTAAATTCCGTTTCCATTTATTTTTTCCTTTGAGACTCATAATGTAAGCTACTGCTTGCTCTTCTGACTCATCCTAGGTCTTCTGGCTCTGAGAACTGAAAAGTATCATTATATTCAAACAGATTCAGTAACTGAAACATCCTTTCAAACACTGTAATTATATAGGCTGTCAATGCTCTTTTTCTTGTTCAGCATGTTTTTTCAGTTCTGCATGTTGTTTATTACCTAAAGTTTTATTTTTGAGCTATTTTCACAATTCCTTGTTAACTAATATCCAAATAGAAATGTTAATAAAGATACAAATAGGTCAATATTCACAAATTCTCTTGACTCTTTTCTTTTTTAACTGCAGTGAAATTCTCTGGTGGAAATTTAATACATTGCATAAAAGTTGAATGAGAAGAATTGTCTCACTTCACATAAAAGTTCAAGAAATTACTAAAGTTCTTTTTTTCTGGACTCTAAGAAGTCATCAACTTCAGAGTAATTTCCAGTGCGACAGCCCCAAAGCAATATAACCTATCACTCAAAGTTTAGAGCACTTGCTTATGATGTGGGTGCCCTGATCCAAATCTGCTTCATTCTAAGTTTGAGAACTTATCCTGAGGTTTTCTTCTCCCACATAAATGTCATAACCTCTATCACAGAGTTATTTTTTGCACTCTCTGTTCCTATAAATTTTTAATTAGTTACACCAAGTGAAACTATTCCAGCAGGGATGATAAATTCACACTTACAGTAGCATGCGACTGAAAGCTTTTGTATATATTATAAAAGAAAGATCCTGAACTCAGCTTTTCTGTATTTCAAGTGAAATCTGTGACACTTTGCCTACTTAATTATTAAGGGGACAATTATGCTTTGCCTAGCAGCTAAGATGACTGCACTGATTATGATTTCTTTGAAGTTTGCATATTACTGCCCAGAAGTCCTGCCCTTAACAGTTGATATTTTATCAGAAAGTCCCATTCATGTCTTATGTTTAGTTAGCATTACCTGGCTATCTTTTGACCCTGACCTAGGCTCACATGGCTGCCAGGAATAGGATTTAGAAGGCTATGTGAGTATGTGGGATCACACTAAGTATTGTGAAAATGCATAGTGAATCTGTTTCTTACTTCTGTTTGGTTCAGATTCACAGGACATGGTTCAGATGTAGGAACTGGTGAGAAAAAGCACAGGACACTAGTACCATCTTACACTTAAAGTCATTTTGAAGAACATTCAGTCCTCTGCTACAGCCCAAATGCTTGTTTTATTTGCTAGGCCAACTCCTTGGAATACAGACTAGTATGTGTGAGAGACTGATTTTGAAATCACACTCAACTGTCCATTGTCTCAAAGATTGGTCTGAGAAGCTGACGTGGAAATCCACCTATCTCTTGTCTCAGAGATGGGTGAAGACTCCAATATCCATAGCTTAGGAGAAGGGTGTAAGGAGCTGAACTGGGTCTCCACCATCCATTACCTGAGGGATAAGTGGGAAAGAGCTGAGAAAAGACTATTCTGTCCATTATCAGGTTTGCTGTGAGGTATTATCCCAAGAATTGCTGCAGACACGTGTGTGCAGACACATGCAGTCCAGTTGAAGAGCTGGCTGCAAGACCAGGGAATCTGGTCCACCAGGAGTGTATAATATGTGACATGAAGAGCAGAGGTATTCCCCCCAGCTCTTTACAAAAGGGGAAAAGGTAATCACCAAGAGACACATCGCCAGGAAGCCGTTGCCATGAGGATGACTCCAGAAGGACACCTCTGTGAGGACACTCTCAGCTGATGACTACTACGGACCCTGAGGGACACCAAGACATGAGACATGGCCATGGGGGCAACTCCACGGAGTACCTTCAAGGAGACTCCAGAAGAACGCCTCCACGAGAACACCCACCGCTGACAGACTCCTGGGGGACACTCTGCTTTGATACTGACTATGAACCCTGAAGAAATCCCACCACTGATGATGACAATAGATCCCCGGGACACCGCTGGATCCATGGTGGTGGCTATCTCTCTCTCTCTCTCTCTCTGCACGCCAAATCCTTGCTCCATTTTCTACCTTTTTTCTAATCTGTCCTATCACTATCCCTTTTATTACAATAATTTCCCTTTTTTATAATAATTGTCCTTTCCTAATAAACCAACTAATCAATTAAGGTACTTGACCCCATTTGCATCTTCCTTTCACTGTTGGAATCACAAACTGAAGCAGGGTCCAGCACTGGGGTTTTCTCCAATTGGCCCCTGACCGTGTGTTATCTTCTCTTCTTCATATGGTGCATTCAGAATCTTCATGCACAAGGAACAACCACACACTTTTTACCTGAATTACTTTCTTCTTAGAAAGCAAAAGCAAATGAAAGAGACCCTTCAGGAGTGTTTTGTGGTTCCTCCTTTCATTCTGCAGACACATACTGCAACTATAAGGCGGTATTGAATAAAGAAATGTATTGCAACTATAAATAGTTGCATAAGCTACTTCTTTATAACTTATAATGGGAATGTAGGTTAAGCCACTTTCAAACTTGCCTTTTTAATGTGAAATATCTGCTTATCTGGCTTAATTCTATGACATAAAATCCCCCTTTTTAGATCATATAAAAGTACTGTGAACTTCACTGGATTAATATGCCTACCATGGGTTATGAGTATATCCAAGATATGGAGTTTTAAGCTAATCAACGTCATATGCCTAGATAATTTGTTTCTAGGGCTACCTACCTTGCAGTGATCATGATAGATTGCTTAATACTTTAATACATGTAAGGAGATTAATGGAGTACTTTGATGTAGTAGATAAGTATTTACCAGACAGAGGACACATAATGAAAAGATAAATGCAATTCTTCCCTTAGAACAATTTCATTTGTTGATTTGGGATTTTTTTGGGGTTGTTTCTTTTTGGTGGGGGAGAGGGGGTTATTTGGTTTTTGGGTTTTTTTCTTTCCTCTAAGACTAGTTAATTCATTTCCTGTAGGATTTGGATTGTTTCAATTTTTTTTTCAAGTAGCAGCTACACACAAATTGTTATCACCTGTGTAGCACCCTAAAATGTGCTATAGATATTTGAAATAAGCACCTTTCCTGAAATATGCTGGAAACTAATCAGACATTTACTTTATTGAACATGGAAATAAAGATGACAACTGCAGGTTTGGGGATGGGATTCTTATTTCTCTAATCTTTTCTACTATATGAATTAAAACAAAATTCTGACTGTCCCAGCAGATTACGATGCATAGTTATAAAAGCTGAAAACAAGGATTGTGTTCTTTTTTTTTCACAAACTGTTGTTATGGTGTCAATAAGTATTATACTATCAAATTTTAAAACTAAAACATTTATAGCACAGAATAAGCAAGATAAAATATTTAGTGCTCCTCGACTTTGAGCTTCATCGTCTAGAGTGTTTTGTGCCTTCTGTCATTAAAGCTATTCAGTTTACTTTTACCTGTAACCAGTTGCTTAAGTATATTTCTGTATTGAAATATGTCTTCACTAACTTGGAGTCTTTTTTAATGGTTGGACTTGATGATTTTAAAGGTCTTTTCCACCTATTTGATTCTATGATTCTAACAAGCAAATATGCCTGTTCAATTGACTACTCTACACCATCTAATAGTAATTGCATGGAAGTCTTTGAGAACTACAAGGATAATGAAAGGTCATAAACTGTTTCTTCAGATGTAGAGCTTTTTCCCAAATTAAAGGGTCTATTGTTCCACTGGAATATTCCTAACTCAGATATACATTTATTCAGATCACTTCTAGAAGATAGGTACATTAAGGCAGCTATAAAACATCTGCGATTGTAATTGAGATTCAAAGGAAAACTTTGACTACAGCTACATTAGCACAAAAAACCATTGTGTGTCATATATTGTTAGGCATCCACCCTAGGACGATAAATGCCATTTATGCTCCACATTTTAGTGATAACATCATTCAGAAACAGAATAACCTTGAGAAAAGGATATTCGAGCATGATATAGTAAAGAAACTAACCAAACCAACAAAACAAAACCTAGCATGCATTCCTTCTATTTTTCGAAGATTGCACATGGTTTTATGACTAAAACCTCCTTTTTTTTTTTCCTGCTAACAACAGTCTGTGCACTATGTGCCTACATTCTACAGTAGTTACTATTAAAATTACCAAATTTAGATTTAAGTCCACACATACTGCACTGAAACTTTTTTCCATATAAATCCTTCCAACTTTTTATAGCTCTGAAAAGACTTCTTAACTGTTACTAATGGGTTTTCAATAATATTTAAATCCTTTCCTGCACAACAAAAGCATAGGCTGTCTCCAAGGCTGCAAAAGTCCAAATGGATTGGAAAATTGAATAGATGAAAATGCATTGTATCTTTCCCTTTTAACTTCTCTGCCCAGTTATATTTTCTTAGTTTTGAAATGAGGATAATCTGAAACATTGAGGCAGAGTATTGAAATCTGACATCCCAGGAAAAAAAAAAAAAAAGTAAAAAATCTCCTGTCAAGGTTTTCTACTTTGTAACTGAAGGTTTGAGCACCACATTTTCCAGAATTAACATTTGTTTTATTTAAAGGAGAACGTCTATGGTGCTGAAGTAGACAAAGCAACAAATGTCTTTTGTGGAGCTGAGGCATTTAATCAACGGCAAATGTTGTTTGCCGCAAGTATACTCCTGCACCACACACATTATTACTATTAAAAGGATAGTTTCAGATACCAGCATCTTACAGAAGATGCAATTTGTGAGGGTTTGGAAGAAATGTGATGTGTTTTTTTCACTCTCTTCCTGACATTTTGAAATTATGCTGACATTGGGAATGTGGCTCACTCTGGATAAATGAGAAGTCACACAGTCCATAAACAACAGTGAGAGTAACTTTCTGATATTACGAGAGGAAAAATCACCCTCTAGCAGTACTATGCCAAGTGAATAGGACACTGGATGGGAAAGAGGAAATATGCATTGGTTCTTCAGTGTTTACTACTTGCTTTAATTCTGAGTTACTGTGTGACCCAAAGCTGAGATAGAAACATCAGACTTTTTTCCTTCTGCTCTCCTACCATTTGTCCTTTTTCTCTGTTTAAGCTCTAAGGCCTTACATGTTTTAATGCGCAGTACTCAAATCCACACTACTGAATATCTCTGAGAATTACATTCGAAATATGGTAATATTCCTATGACCAGAACTTAGTGGGGTCAAAATAAAATCTCTTTATACAGAAGATCTTTTGGAGGCTAAAGCTGAGATCTCGAAAACGTGCTGTAGGAAGACAAAAGCCTATTTGTTTACCTCAGTTAAAACATGATAGGCTCCTTTTAGTCTGCAGCAAACTAAGTCACACTTACTACTTTCTGAAGTGTTTGCATTCATTTCTAAATACCTTGCAGAAGGAGTTCCTGATTAGCATGTTTGCCACACATTTACTGTAGACCTTATTCCTAAAAAAAACTTTGACGGAATCTTAAAAAAGACCCCTTGAGTTACATCATTATGCACTACATACCATGTTCAACATTCTTGAGAATCTTGAACATCTTTGAGAGTCTGTTTTATCTAAATCTCTCAATAAACCAGTGCATGTAGCCTTTCGTAGTTAACAGGACAGGAAGTCCAACGACAAAGAACCTACAGTGCAAACAACTTCCTTGCATTTAAATTAAGCTACAGTATCTTTTCTGAAGCATTATACTTTTGAATTGAAAACTGCTTTTATGACTCATGCAAAACAAAGATCAAGCACTACAGTAATGCCTTACCCCATACTTTTAACCAGTAAGCATAAGTCAAAAGCCCATTTGAATAATTCACAAATGGAATATGCAGAAAAGTTCATCCGATCAAAAGACGTAAAGAAGACAGTAGAACTGGCAGATTGAAGTACCTATTGAATTATCTCATTAAGCGGACAAGCAGCTCACAAATGATTTAAAAAGAGTCTGGATACTGATATATAACACAGGAAACTCTTGTGACTTCCAGCAGAAATCTACATGAAACTATTAGAACCACCTGCTCTAAAACCTAAAGACCTGGCCTAATGTACTACTAAATATATTAGCGGTGAGGAAAGACAAATGAGACAATATGCCTGATTTTGTACTTTTTAGAGTAATATTTAATTTTCTTTCCTTGCAATCTAGGCCAGGGAATATATTTAATTCCCATCTCAAGTTAGAGAAGCTTGTGACATTGTTCAAAGATTATGCCTGTGTTACTGAATAAAAGAAGGAAGGACATAGGCTGATACCTTAGTCAGAGGTCAAATAGTCAAACATAGGTTTGGGCCTACACTGCTCATGGTTAACCCACTGTGCATGACATATTTGTTTTGGATAGAACTAGTCAGAATATTTTATAACAGAGCCAGAAATAGAGATGACAATTTAGTAGTGTATATGACCAAGGTCCAAAGATCAAGCTTACTATTGACCCTCTTATTTACTAGTAGAGATGTAGCCCTGAGAGCTGTCTGAGCATCTCAGAAATATTAATTCTGCAATAGTAACTATTTGGTAGCATTTAATCTAGATTTAACCAGGAAAATAAGTCAAACTTGGGGAAATTTTTATTCAAGATCTTCATTTGAAAACAGGATAAATTTGCATCAGGTTTAGATACCTCCATTCTATGGGGCCTTACAACACATTTCTGGTTGAAGATGTCCCTGCTTCTTGCAGGGGGGCTGGACTAGATGACCTTCGAAGGTCCCTTCCAACCCAAACTATTCTATGATTTGTTAAAGTTACCAGTATTTGCTATCAATAAATAACCTAACCCAAAATTGCTGAACCTTGAGTGTCACTGACTGTTATAGACTGAGTGACCTGCAGATGATGAACACATTATATGTTAATGTGTTAATGCTACCACTGTAAGTATTAGCATGCTGGAATTTGTTATCACTTAAAATATCTCTGAAACAGCCTGGGCAATAATTAAGTTCAGTAAAGGTGAAATCAACAATACCTTTAATTTGCCAAGATACCATTCCAGGGTATTTTTCCATGGATCATGTGCATATGCTCTATTTTAGAGCCAGTGAAATCCATTTAGATTAATTACTAGACCACTGCAGGCTTAAGGAGCACAGAAGAATCTTTATCTGATAAAATAGCTAACGTTGTTTCATAAAACTGTGATACTGAGCACACTATCAAAGTTAGACAGTAGGGACTGGGTTTCAGCAAATGAAATTATGATATCTCTTTAGCTTACAGTTAAGATTCAAAGATATCTTCAGAGGATTTTTCACTTCTTGTGACAGTGCCTCGGTACAGGAAACTGATTACACTGCAGTATATATGTTTCTCATATGTGAAATGGCAGCTAAGCACAAAAATCAAATCTCATTCTTATCAGATTTAGTACTAAAGTTACAATCTTTCATACTTTTATTACAGTCATTGTTACAGCTGAAAGCATTCTTTATCCATTTAGTATTATAACTACATGTGCTTTGAAATTAATGAGCCAGAATGAAGCTCACACCTTACAAGGTTAATTTAAGCTTGTCCTACCCCATGTTTTCCAGGAGTTTTACATTACGCAAATTGCAGGTGATGATGTGAAGCTGACAGAAACCTCACAAGTCATGAAGCCAAGTCACAGCTATGAAGCAGAAATTAGTATAGCTGATGATCAGAGGAAATGACCCTACCCTGTCTTTCTCAGCAACTCATGCAACTTTTCTTCCCTCTGATGCCAGCTTTTGCAGAGCTTCTGCTTTTATCTCTTTGTTTGGATTTGAGACATAAGCTCTTTTAGAGCTAAAAGGAAAAAAAGTATATATATCAGGGTTGAGATTTCCCCAGAAAGAGGAGAAAAAAAAAAAAAAAATAATTAAAAAAAAAAAAAGGAGAAAAGAAGAAACCTTGTGGTGCTTTAAAATCTCTACTTGGTTCCTACCAACTGAAGTGCCTTAATATACTCTATTCTTTGTGCAGATGATTCATTGCATAATAAGATTCCATTTCAAAAAAATATATTTTAATAGTAATTATTCCATCATTCTGCATTATCACTTACTTCACAGACAAAAGACCCATGGGAAAACAAAATAACCCACCACAGGTCTCAAAGCTTAACAGTTCAGGTAAATGACCTTTCATTTCACTAGAACAGTTCCTACTTTTACCAGGAAAGAACTGACCATCCTTTCCCAGTGCACTTTATATATTTTATTTATATATATTATATATTTATATATTATATATTAATATATTTTAATATATATATTATATATTTATATATATTTTATTTATATATTTTATGCACTTTCTGTATATATTTTACACCACTTTGAAAATATATTTACCTCACCATGTACATATTCGACAGCTGCAGCAGAGTATTTTTAATGTGATTTTTAAAGACTTTTTCATGTTTTCCTCAGTCTATGTAATGCACTGGCATGATGTAAATATGTAAAATACACAGATGTAGCTATAAATGCAGTGTATTTGGTGATATGCTAAACTATTATTATAAATTAATATTATATACCAGGAAATTATTACAGTGTTAAAGTATTAGTTTCAGTTATACCTGATCTTTGTCATGTCTGGAAATCTGATGTCTGAACATTGGAGAAAAGCTGATATCATTTAAGATGATAAACATTTCAGAACATAACAATACTGGTTTAGCTATATTCATCATCACTAAACATTACTTTAAAATCCTGCCTGCAGGATTTTTGTGAAAAGTACAATAGAAACTAGGGTGTGTTGATGAACCTTTTTCACACTGTGCCAATATTTCTCTATCCCCATCTGCTCTTTATTCAACCTTATCTCCTTCTGCTCCTTACAACCTCTAAGCTATATCCTTATCTTTTAGCTGATGCTTTGAACTCTTCCTACAGCCAGCCAATGCTTGCTGGATAGCGTGAGCAGTAAAATGTCCACAGCAGCCAAAAGAGAGTGGCTATCTCAAGCCCTACTTGTACATTATTTGCAATAGTGATACATGACACAGGTCCACCATTCTTGTTGCGTGATCAGTTTTAGAAAATTTCTACCACTGCAGGCCTAACACCCCTAAGGCCCTTCCTTCTGTTTTACAGACACATAATCCTTTTACTTCATCAGCATGGAACAAATGGTTATTCCTGCTATGCTACTTCAATTCCTGCAGCCAGCACAAGGGATGAGAAATGGTTTCAAAGTCTTCACAGTGTTGCTGCTGGATGTAGACATGATTGCGATTGGTCAAGTGCTGTGTTTCTTTGTTGTTTAAATATGCTTACAGGATGGCAGATATACACAGCAAGATTTTGTTTCCCACACAGTTTTATAAGCAATGCTCATGCACTTAAATCATATATAGGTAGAAATTAGGTGAAAATATGATGTGCAAGCCACGCTACGTTGCTTATATGTCTTACACACATACCCTGTAAATGCCTCTTACTCTTCAGGCTGCCTATTTAAAATTCAGAGTCTGTGCCTTCATGTTTGGTTTTTGGGGTTTTTTTTTGTTTGTAGTGTATTTTCAGTTCAGTGCATGCCAGAGCTGTCTGACACATCCCACAATGGGTCTCTGTAGCAGGAGAGGCCAACTTTCTGTTTCACATAGCTAAAACAATTTCCCAGTACAAGCCAGGGTGCACTCATTAGACTTCCTCTAAAGGAAAGTTTAATCATCAGAATGATGCAAGTGACCAGAATCCTAATATTTGTTATTAATTATTGAAGCACTAGGTAGAAGCAATATTGTCTCACTTTCCCTCTTTCTCTCACTGGAGTTTCTCGGTTGAGCTGGATTACATGCAGTAGGCCTGCACCAGCTTCTCCAGCTGCTCTGTCACAGAAGAGGGAAAAAGGAGACCCATATATCTGCACAGAGAAGAGAGCAATCTGCTTCACAGCCTTCTTAAGCAGCCACTGTGGATTTGCCATGAATGGACCTGTGCGCCGTGCTGTGCAGGAGACTCACCTGTAAGAACCAGTGAATGCATACTGAATAGCTACATCCCAGAAGGCTCTGTAGTCAATCCTTAGGTGCTGTTTGGAGCTAATTTAATTCTGTATTTTATGAAGCCACAAAATATTTTTCTTCCTGCTGAAGCTAGAGAAGCTCTTGGAAATTATCTCCCAAAATGCCTGGCAGCAGTGAACAAACGTATTGTTATGTGATTGTCCTATTTTTAAAACTGTTTTGTTTTTTTCTTGATAGACCCAGAATGATTGTGCAGGCATCCTTTTCCACTGGTCATTTCATTTCATAATGAAAACACAGGGGGTTATGTCCTTAAAGATTTCCTATAGTCAAGGCATGGCTTTTATTCAAGTGCACCAATTTGTGTTTTGGCATTGTGCTTGATATTCCTTGTGCACACAAAAGATTTTGTTACACAGCCCTCTGTGCAAAACGTTCAAGTGTTTTTGTTGCTACTGTTCTGGTTCTCATGCAAGGAACTGTTTTTCACTTCAAAGATGTCACACCAAGACTGAATTGATATACTTAAGCCAAAAGACATTGTATTTCCTGTGAGCAATTATGGAAGCAATAAAATTTAAGACAAAGAGCTGTGAGAGTCTGGGAAAACTCACATGGCAGTGAGGCTGACCTTTAAAGCAGAAAAATAGAGTGCTAAGTATTCCACTAGTATGTGATAGTGGATGTTAATTAAAGTCAAAAGGGAAAACAAGTCTTTATATAAAAAGTAATGCATTTGGATTAGACCAATTACAGTCTATGAAGAAGCAAAGAACAGATTCAGGCATGAAATGAGAGTGATTACATCACTGGCAGCATCACAACCACAAGAAAAGTTAACCTTCAATCCAACATAGAAGTCTTCCCATATGCAAGTGCTACCCTAAAAAGCATTGCGCAGAAAATGGCACATCAGGAAAATATGCTGCAGAATGGCTTAGACTAGTGTGTGAAAGTCCTGGAATACCCCTCCTGCTGCAGAAATCAACTATTAAATGAATACTTGTCCAACTTTTGGCCTTACAGATATTGTCTGTAATTTAAGCGAAAACAAAGGCCAAATACTATTTTAAAACGTTTTTTCAGAGATATAAATGAAAAACTAATCAACTTTGTTATGCTTATTGAGTAACTTGGTCTTGGATCTGATTTTGTATTGTTCTGTACTTTGCACAATTATTTCTCCTTGGTAGTATGAACACCTCACGTATCACGGGTATAGATGATGTGCTTTTGTATGTCTTCAAGGATAGATTTCACTGCTTTCCACTTTTCAAAAATTCCCTGGAAATGCTGCATCCTCACATATTCATTTGGACTAAAAAAATTTTTCTGTCTACTTCTTCTTTCTAGATCTCAGAGGCTTTCATGACTTTCATCATTGCATCTAAGCACAGTTTGACTTTGAATCTGGATTTGGTCACCTGTCTTTAATGTATGCTAATCTATTTCTGGATGCACCATGAAAAGCAGCAGATGAAACACTGCAGAATTTTTCATCACAAGATACAGTATCAGATTGATTATAAACTTATTTGCCTTCTTACGTATCATTTATCTCTTCCTCAAACTCTCTCTTCCACTGAGACCAGCATGGAGAAAATGGAATAAAATTGGAAATCATAATTAGAGCATATTTTAGTGTTTTTTTCTCCCGTCACTACGGCTTAAGGATCACGTTTCACTGAAATATAATCAATGACATTGTGATTTGTTATGGTAGTGAAAAAAAAAATCCTCTTGTTTGTAATACCCACTTCTAAATTTGTTGTAATAAACAAGCACCACAGCCTGTTAATTTTTTATTTTTTACTTTTTTGCAGTCATAGAACTGCATTGATTGATAATTCACCATATTCAATCAGCTTTTTGAAGTTATACTCTTCTCCACCTGCAGGTTCCACTAACGAGAAAAATCATCGTTTTAATTCAGACTCCTTCGTCCATTTAAACTATTATCACAGTTTCATATCTGGGAAAAAATGCATTTGTACAAATGCACACACATACAAAAAGAAGAGTAAGTTGGATAAACTTCTCGATTTGACAAAATTACTTGGCTTCATAACTAAATACTTGACAACTAGATTTAAAAGAAAGACGAATATCATGTATGTCTGCACCAGTAAGTATTGGAATTGAAATCTTAGCATTTTCCCTGATTTCTGAAGCCTAATTATGCTGGCACTGGCCAGCATATCTGGTTTTGATCAAAATTATTCAATATCACTTATGTGCAAAACCAGATTGGAGTAAGTTCACCATGAGTTGACTTCAGCATCACGTCTGCATTCCCACAGGAAAAAGGGAGAAGAGAAATATCAAAGAGTGCATTGTATGTTTTCCAGCCCTTATTTAAGAGTATGCTAGGTTCAAACACTATGGGGTATATTATCTCTAGAGAATAAAAGCATAATAACCAGCTTTCCATTGAACTCTCCCTTCTCCACACTGATTTTTGTGAAGGACTCAGAATTCTAAATTTAATTCTGTGCTGAAGCACAAGCTTTCAGAGTAAGAATTTTCTCATGACTTGCATAGATGTTAATTATTATACCATGGGTATAATATACAGGAGAATGGGGTTACTAACTTCATTAAGTAAAGATATGCATGGCTGCAAGTGAATGAATATTTTTGTCCTTTTTTTCCTGCTTTCACCAACTAAAGCAGAATTGGCTGTAAATTGATACACCCTCATGTACAACAACAGCTTCAATGTAAGTGATGGTAATAAGCATCTACAAAAGAGAACAAATTCACTTCCCAGGAGAAAGGCAGCACTTAACTTTTATCTATGCTGATGAACTATGGCAAATAGGCTTGAAGAAGTCCTCAGAACTCATAAACTGATTGGAGCTTTCCCTCCAAACCCACTTTGCATTAAAAGTTTTATTGTGTTTACTAAGGCTTGCATAAAAACATCATCTAAACAAATTTAGAAACTGTGCAGTAGAAACTGATGGCAAATTAAAACTTAGTGTGACCATGGGAGCTTTAAGAACTGATAAAATGAAAGGAAATAGTTTTAGAGTTCCATGTTCCCATCTCTTCTTGAATTGGTTTATACAGGGTGAAAGTGTCCTGTGAGATGTTTCTTCAAGGATGGTTAGAAGACCACATGAGGGGGTAAGATTCATGAAGAGTTGTGAGGAAGAATTAATTGAGCACATAACTGAAGACTATATACACTGGTCTGAGAAAACTTCTTTTGAAGTAAGTTGAGTAAGGAAAAAAGCTGTGTTTTATATTGTTCCCTGGAAATACAGACAATCTTTCCACTATTTAACATGCTGTCATTCGAGCAGTTATATAGACAGTCACAAAAGGAAATAATCAAATAAAGAAAAATCCTGTGTTATTATTGGTCAGTACCATGTGGAATGGAAGGCTTGCGTCTCTACAGGAAAAGAGAAGCAGGAGCACCCCTGGCTCTACTCCTGCAGACTTGCTGGGACTGAGGATCTGGACATTCAGGCAAGCACAGAAAAACAAGTACTGGAACAAAAAACCCCAAAATGTTTGGCCTCCTAAAAGGAAAAAATCTTTCTAAATCAAGAAAACTAAAACATCTTGTCAGCACGGGTTGGAAGGGTTGGAGAGGGAAAAATTATGTTCTGCTGGAGGAAGCTCTTGTTTCTGCTTTTTATTGCTTGGCGGTAGTGTAGTAGAAGAGGCTTCTCATAAACCACAAACTTTGTGAAGGTTTCTGTGTTTATCTGGAAATGGAAAAGAGAAGATTCTTATAGTCTTGGATCCATATCTTCATAACCTGAAGCTGAAGACTTTAAGAATAAATTTTATATTTTTATCTCTCAGCAGTTTTTCCTAAAGTTCTGGAGACCAATGCTGTAGCCCATAAATACTTTTCCACATACGTGCTGCAACCTGTGAGTTTCTAAGCTATCTGGAGGCATCTGATAGATTGCACACAAGGCAGAGAATATCTGCAGTCATCTGGAGGGTCAGCTGGAGGCTTGGAGAGATACCTTCAAGCCTTTCAAAATGCATGTCATGTTTATGGGTGAGCACTGAATCACCCATCTTATTTTCATTAGATACCTCACCACATTAAACACCTAGCACACATGTGAATGTCTATGTTATAGCTACCTGAAGTTAGATGTCTGAATCTAGACTTGAATCTCACTGCATACTACATTTGTGACAAATCACAGGAGCTGGCAACCCAAGCTCACGTGTTGCTTGAAACAGTTTTCAGCAATGTCTTCTGCTTATGCATGAACTCTGTCAGACTACTATAACACTACTATATCTACCCATACTGGGTAGTCCTAATTATGAAGTCCTTATTACTAGTGCACCTCTAGGTAAAGAAAATGTGTGTGTGGAGTAAGGCATACAAAACTATCAAAGGCAGAAAGATGTGGATGCTTCATATGAAGTGAGACTAGATGTTTTTTCTTGAAATATTGCGTTTATAATATGACAAGCAAAACCTTTTATGGTGATTCATTTCAGGTGCTTTAAATTATTAGTAAGATGTCCTGAAACTTGACCCATATAAGCTATTCTGCAGACTTTAAGTTGTCTAAATATTAACTCAAGTGGTTTGACAAGATTTCTATCCTTTTTTCAGATAGCTTAACATTCTATCAGAGAGAATAAATAATCAACAGCATGACAGTTATAAATAGTAAAGTAATATTATTGCCTCTTATTTTGGTATCAGGGAAGCAGGTATTTATTTTTCAAATTAAGAGGATAAAAAAATTATGATAGAAAAAGCTAAGGAGTAGCTCTGTAATTCAACTAATTAAACAAAACTCAGAGTCTGTCTATACTATTCAGGGGCAAATTTTCCCAACGACCACTCTGAAACTAGACTTGATTTCCTCTGGTGATCTCATGGTACCTAAAGCTAAATGCCTGCATGTGAGCAAAAGATGGAATTCAGATGCCTAAACACAGGTGATTTTAAATGCCTGCTCTAAGGTATTTGGTATTACCTAAGTTTTTGCTGTAGAAAGTCCAACAGTAGCAGAGACAGTATTTCAGCTGATAAGTAATATTCATCAGTTGTGGTATTTATGCCCAAGATATGAATATTTAATGCTATTTGAGGTCTCCTTGGCCAAGTAATACATCCACTTGAGCTGGCAGATACACCACAGGTTCTATAGGGTTTCCATGGTTTTCTGAAGAAGGCTCTGGAAAGTGGGCAAGATATACTACAGTATTTCAAATATCCATGTATAGGTAAAAGCATTTCATTCATCATAGCTGTCAGCTTAATCCCTCTAAGTTCCAGTGAGGGCATTGACTAACTCTTCATTAACTGTAATAAGTGCTTTTACTTTCAGCTACCATAAACAAAAACTTTCTGGAAACAAACTCTGAGGTCATTGGCTAACTTCAGCAACCTAAGAACAATCACCTACTGTCATATTAGGTGCTGTGTTGGTGTTTTGGCTGCAGATCCTAAAATATGCAGATCTTCCGTATATCCCTTGTAATATCTCCTAGCCCAGTGAAGGGGAAAAAAATGGCATTAGTCAACTATGTTTAAATAACTGAATGCATCATTTAATTTCTAACTGAATTTTACCGTTTGTCTGTGGTTAATAGTCATACACAAACATCACGGCCAGATATCTCTTCCAGATAGTTGGCAAGCTTTCTGGTGAAGAGCCAAATAAATTTGAGGCAGACAGGTATTCATAGCTGCTCTGAGATCAGTCCTATACTGTAGACTAACCCACTGACTTCATAACAGTTTGTCTCAACAGCTTAAGGTTTGCTCCTTTGCTTGCAGAAAAAATTATCAGGTCTCATGTATGCCACAAAGAGCAGTTGATTTTAAAGTTTAATTTTAAAACTTTACTCTCAGAATTTATAGAACATTCTAACTTTAAAGGGATTACTTGATTTTTCTTGGTTGTGGGTTATTCTTTGATTTTGTGGTTTGGTTTTGGTTTTGGGTTTTTTTTTTTCACTATGCTAAATATAAAATTGGGCAAGAAGTGGAAATTCTTGTGATCTGTCTAAAAGGCTCAATTTTCAACTGGGCAGAAGAAAGCTGCCATTAATAGAGAGCTTTCACTGTTTATTCTTTTCCATGGTATTGATTTCTATTATTCTATTACTGTGAATCCAAGTCAGTGACTGAGTCATAACTGCTGCATATGCAATGAAAAAGACAAGTTAAAAACCGCTAGGCTGGGCAAAAAGCCACCAATCTCCCAAATACCTTATCCCAATATTTTTTTCAATCTTCATCAGTTATTTTGGTTCATGAAGCTAACCTTAGTTAAAGGAGCATAAAAACCAGCTCAAATTGATCTCTGCTGTAATTTCTGCTCTTACCAGGGACAGTACTTTCCAAAGAAAGCAAGCCACAATAAAACTTACAGGAGCAAAAGACTATGCAAGCTCATGCTCTGCTCAAGTTGTTTTAAGAGAGTGGTGAGCCCAGAACAAGTTCAGATACCTGGAAAGCTACAAAACCTTCTCAGGCTTTTTAGAAGTTAAACCTTAAGGACTTTTTTAAACATCAAAATTGAAGTCTTTTTTTTTTTGCAATTTTTTCACAATTAGAAGATTTTTTTTCTGCATAAAACCAATCTTTGTTATTTAAAATAAGCCAAGACTATTCCCAAAATAGCGTACTTTATATATATTTTTTTATAGATGACAATCTCACTAAAAACTTCAGAGATCCATGGCTACATGTACTTCCATTTCAATTTTGATGAATTCCGCCAGACTGTACCTTTCTAAAATTATCTTAAGTCTTAAGCAATTTTAATTGGAAAATTTGCAACTGAATCCAAGCCAAAGCCACCTGATTTTAACCCAGAACCAGCAGTATTGAACTAATGCTTTTGTATCACATGCAAACTATTGACGTGAGATGATGACAGTATTCTCTTTCTAGACAAGAAAACCTTCAGACAGTGGTTGTTCACTCAGTTTAATAGCCAGGATAGTGTTGTTGCACTCCAAAAGGAAGGAGACATCATTGTTTATAGACATCAAGGATGTTTACTTTTATGCTTCTTATAAAAGATATTTTGAACAATTTTAACACAAATATTGGTGTGGTGACATTACAGTATTGCCTGTAATATAATAAAATAATTTTCTAATTTGCAACAGAGACATAGCATAAATGAGATTAATATTGTCAACCTTTATTCAAAGTTTAGATTCTGCATGACAATCACAAGGGCTTTTTTTAAAACCTCAAAATATAACCATGCCAATCATTAAAGCAGGAAAACTTTAAGAATTAAATTCTGTTTTAGAAGATGGGCAATCAATTAAGTGGCACTGCGGTGAAATCCAATGCATTTTTTGAAAAGTGCCTACTAGTTTCAGGAAGGCTGTAAATAAAAACCAGATTTTTCAAATTCTACCTAGGCACATCTGTTTATTACCACATGCTGTGCTGGTTTTCTCTTCATGACAAAGTACATTTCATCATGAAGAAGTCCATAACAAATTTGTATGAGCTACTGATATAAAATAGAAAGTTCCGGCTCATCCAGGCTTGTGGTACTGGTACATTTGGAATACAGAGCAGTATTTTAAAATAATATTTTAATTAAATAATTGAACTTATTTAACTTTGTTTTTATTAATTTGTTTTCAAGAAAGGAATCAAAATGGAAATAGGAAAATTAATGGTTAATTACTCCATTTATCTCTAGATGGTTATATAACATTTAATTTGCATATTTTATTGCATATTTATATAATTCTTGTTTCATTTACTAAAACATGATGGGATTTAAAAACACACACAAGAACATTTCAGTCTCAAACACAGAAACAAACCAGAGCAAGTATGCCAAAACTCTATTCATTGAACAGTACAGGCTTCATAAGGAAGTAAACAAATAGGTAAAAGTATAGAAATAGATAAATAAACAGAGTAGATAAAAGAAATAAGACTGTAAAAAGTAGTAAGTACCCCTTCATATAGTATCTTTTTATAGGTAATACTTGGGGATGTGCAGGGCATTGTCAGATACAAAAGGGTATATCGTGTGAGCAGGGCCAGCTAATAGGTATAGAAAGATTGATTGTGTGTTTGAGTAATGTGAGTTAAACATTCACTCATTCCTGCACTGCAAGTTTAGTAATGGTCACTAGTAAAACACACTTATAACTACTGACACAGTTAGTCTCTTGAGTAAATCGATTGTTTTAAATGCAGTTCCTTAAGGAAAATATTGCCAACGATGTATTTAGGGGGATTTTTTACTTCTTTTAGTAATAAAATGCCAAAAATAGCTTTAAAAACTCATTTAGAAGTAAGGATTACTAAAAATTTTGAATGATAATTCTTCTGTCCTTGTTGGATTTTGTTGTTATCATTATTATTATCAGTCCCAACAATTTCAAAGGGCAATAATGAACTATTCAATATTAACAAAACCAGTTGAATCACTTGTTGATGTATGTGTTACATTCTTACTGATTCTATAAAATGAGAGGGAATGTTCTGTATTTTCTGCTCTTCAATGTATTAATGTATCTCAAATCTTATTTTTATTGGCCATTTTGCTAGATTTACACACAAATAAAGTTGCCATTTGACCTGCAAAGCTTCTCCGATCTTCTCAATTACAATAATTTGAGAATTTTACTGAAGTAATTTAGAGACATTCAGCCTATTATAAGACAACACAATATTCAGTTTAGATAGTTTGCCTTTATTGCTTTAGGAATCCAGGTATCTTTTTATTTCCTAAAGAAGACACATCAGAAGATAAACTAGCAAATATAATTTAGAAAAATGTTTTCATATCACACAGTGCACAAAATACAGATTTTCCTATTAAACAACCTACCAAGAATTTAAACAAATAATTTGATTGTAAAATGAAAATACCCAGGGATATTCCTCTCTCCATCTACCTCCCTGACTCTGAGTCTCTTCCTATCTCTTGGACAACTTGAGCAGAGCTGACAGGTACATTAAAATGTGTTGGTTTTACATTCAGTCTGCCCGATTACTTTGCCTGAATCTTTAGAAAACTTAAAAGGGCATAGAGCTTTTGCTAAGACTTTTTTTCCCAGTAATCAATTTCACTTTTTTAATCTGGGAAATAAATATGAGAAATAAAGCATGAAGTTAATAATAATAATTTGATAGTTTTCAACGCATCCATAAGACTCACACTATAAGCACTATACATAAGAGGGCACTGAGATTGTTTATACCACCAGTGAACTGGGGACAGGGGTTATTTATATATCTGGAACCTTAACTCTGACAATTTCATTTTATATTTGTGTTAAAAGATACCTTTTAATTATTTGCAAGTGTTTAAAGAATGCCATGCAAAACCTCCAGATGGTAATAGCAGTTGTTTGTCTGATAAAAATGATGCCTGTTTTAACATGGGATAAACCCTCAACTGTGTTACTCATAGCTCCATTTGCTTTGTAAACTCTATCTAGAGATAAAAACTTGCATTTGCTTTTGAAAAAAAATATACTCTTAGTCTTTAAAAATCACTATGACTTTTATTATCTTCATTGAAGTGAGTATAGAAAAAAAACCAAAAAAGCTGTATTTTTTTCTCACGTTCTCTTACAAATTATGATATTTTGGTGTTTTTTCTCTACCTGTCCCCTTCCAAACTTAGAAGATCTTACATCAGCCAGTTTGCTGCACCAGACTTATAATAAATGAAAACTTGAACGCTTTGATTGAAACCATCTGCCCTATTCTGTGCAAAACAAGGGAATCCTGTGAACTAATGACATCTTATTCCTGTATTTCATTTCTGTCACTCACTAAGGGGATATGCATAACATGTTACTAAGAAGTTTGAGGATGGGTATCCAGGGTGACATTTTTCTGAGGCTTTGCTGTTAACTGGAGATTTTTCTCTTTACTTGACAGCAGCCCAATTCTCTTTTCATTAAAGTTAATTAAAGGCTTCCATTTCAATGAATAAGTGCTGGAGTGAACTATCTGCTATCCAGATTACATCTTTGGTGAGGAATTATCTTCTGGTTTGTAAATACTTTTGTTAATTCCTCTCAAGTTTTCATTACCTTCTTAAGGTTAGTCACCCTGCAGAAGACCACAGCTATATTCTACCATCTATTACAACAATAATAAACATCTATAGTCTGCAGCTATAGACTGCAAATACTGGTGTCAGTAGCAATCTCTCTTCCCTGATTATAGGATTAATTATCACACACACCAGTTATTACCCAGACTATGAAAAAAGCCTGCTAAGTTTTAACCAAAATTCAACTAGGAAAAATATTGGTATAAGCTGTATTTGCACTGAAATGCACCCAAGATTTCCACAGCAGAAACCTTGGAAAAAGTATTGAAGTGTTTTCTCTTCATTTGATATTCCTGAGATGGACAGTATGGGAGAAAACTGGCAATTTTTCTTCAACTTCATGATTATAATACTCAAAAAATGCAGTCAAGGTTCAATTCCCTGCTTGTCTTTGTCTATAGAAGATCATGGCATCTCCAGCATGCCTGGAGAAGGACCTATGTAGACTGTGGCAGTTCTCCTAAGTGTCTCTTCAGAACAAAACTCTGTAAGACATCTCACTCCTGGCTGGTACAGGTGGTTCCTCATCCTTAAAGCTTACAATGAAGTCAGGATTCTACTTGTGTCTGTGTGCATTAGGGCAGGGAGGATGTCTGGAAGTCTGAATCTGGGAAAAGTGGTATATACTGCAAAGGGTTTACTTGTGGAAATGTCATGCATCTGTGTGGAGATCAGACTAGTTACTCATCATGTTACAGTTTTATTTCAGAAACCATTAAACCAGTGTTCTATAGAAAGCTTTGCAATTCTCTCATCTTTTTTATGACAATTCTTAATGTAAACATAAATTCAAGGGTATAAAAAGAGAAGGAACAGGAAATCCAGCATTTGGCAAACAAGAGATCATGTACATTGAAATGAGAAAAAAACTTTTTTCTCATTATTTTTTTTTCTCAAAACTAATGTAGAGATAAATAATAATCCAAAAGTTAATTATCTGAAGTTCATAGAATGCTAGAAAGGTTTGGGTTGGAAAGAACCTTAAAGATCATCTAATTCTGATCTCTCTGCGATGGGACATCTTCCAGTAGACCAGGTTTCTCAAAGTCTCATCTAACCTGTCCTTGAACACTTCCAGGGATGGTGCATAGTTGTCTTTTTATAGGAAATGAGCTCAAAACAGTCACAGATGTCACCTTCTGCACATCATTGTGAGTTAATTTTCTTCCTGTATTTTCTTAGCATTCCTTTTTCTGTAGTAGCAGTGGCATGTATTTCACTTTGTTCAGAATAACAGATCTCTGATATAGATCATACTTAACAGTTTCCTGTGAGTTCTAATTCTTTATTTCATGTCAATGAAACATTAATAAACACTCCAGTGAATGTGTTCTTTCTGTTGCCATCAAGCAAGGAATTTAACAGTCCAATATCCTGGAACATTTTATCTCTTTATCATTTTATGTTGCCTTGGAAGTAAAAATTAAAAAAAACCATGATTTTATATTAACAGGTAAAATTGAAAAATGAAAAGTGCTAACTGTTATGTAAATAAAGTAAGACACTATGCTGATTTTATTTTGTTTGTTTTAGCCCTCAGGATACCTTTACCAACAATAATGAAATTTTATTCCTTAACACTTCTTTGCAAATGAAACTATGCATTTAGACAGTGTCTATTTAATACTGTGCTTAATAACTTCTCTTTTAGTAAAAGAAGCAAGCTACCAACCCAGATTGAAAACAAGGGCACAATGCAGTTTGTCATGCATGTTAGGAGACCTGGGCAGAAACTGGATGATAATAACGCTGTTTCAGAGATTTGTTCATTTCGTGTAATGTACTGAAAAACAAATGTCCCCTCTGGAAAATAAGCCTTTGAAATTACAGTTTACCTCTCCAGCCACATTTTTCTTCTTATCTATGCTTGAAATAAACCAGTCATTTTGATAATTCCAGCTATATAGTATGAGAATATGACAGCATTTCAAGGAGTATTTCAAAATTGCCATGTACTGTCTCTTTCTATTCCATATATTGACAGTATTACAGAGATAGGATAAACCAAACTGTTCCAGATCAGGACACTCAGTGTTTGTGATGTGCCTCCAAAACTATCTATTGTAAATCTATTTTATTTTTGGTGCTTAAAATCTCCCACTGTCAGCTTCAGTTCTCTTCCTCATGCTGAGTATCACCTGATGTCATAAATAGTAATTTCTAGAGTGAAGAATCAGTGAATCTTATAATTTAGTCTTTTACAGTTTTGCTCTCTTAGAATCATGAGTAATATTCAGCACCAATTTACAAAATAGAGATGCAGCTCAGAGAGCAAGTGAGATGTATTGAACCTCTGTGTAAGTGTATGCATCTCAGGAGAACTATCTGTGAGCAGAGGAAGAGTGGTGGAGATTATATATGGTCAAAAATAAAAATCAAACCAAACTAACAGAGAACTGTGCAACCACGTTCCTAACTCTTTCCAAAAATTAGAGAAAATCCCTAAGCAGGCATAAAGATCCTTATATGTGGGCTTTTATTTTGGAAAGAAAACAAGTGGTGAAAAAAACCCTGTGACAATACTGCCAGATTCCTCAGTTTGGAAGGGTGCAGTTTGGAGTAACCTTATAATCATTAGACTTAACAGATATACCAAGTAGTACAGATTTTTCTCTCTCTGTCAGTAACATTACATAGTTCTACTATGTGGAAGCCAGTAGTCCAACTTTAATGTTAAAAAAAATATATATTTTAGGCAGAACAACCTAAGCTTAGCTGTATCACTAGCTGTTCTGTTTTTATTGAGTAATTCTTCATAACTTTCAAGTTAGCCATCATTTCAGGCATGAGAAGTTAGTCATCTCCTAAGCATTAGCATTTATCTGAAAATAACTTTTTTCATTTTAAGTAAAAATGCTAAGATTTTTATGGACACATATTTGTAAACACATCTGAAAATGAAATCCAAATATATCCCAAAGTGTAATTCAACAGGAAAAAAAAAAAAGAACAAAACCCTGTTACTCTAACTGCAAAACATTACAAATTTTAAATCAATACGATCACTGATACTTGTTTATTTATTTATTATATTTAGGAGTGTGAAGCATTCTAAACAAAGTTTGAAACATGACGCATCGGAAGATAAGTTTATTTTCAATAGCACTGAACCTTCTTTCACTCCTTTCAATATCACTGGGACTTATAAATTTCTAGGCAAATTGAGGCAACTCTTTGTAAATCCCATAAATTTGCCAAATATTTTTACAAGCTTAAACTGAGTTTTCAAAAAACACATGATGTTGACCTATTCTGCTGGTTACTTAGCTATTTCTGAGACTAGCTGTCGGACTAGATCAGCACAGAGATCTCACTATCCCGCATAATAGAAAAGGCCAAAACAAATTTCTAATCAATCATATGTTTTAATTATAATTTAAATCTACATTTTTCTAAACAAATTTAATTTCCAGTTTTCCCATGAATATACCTAACACTTCAGCATTGTACTTCAGAAAATTTTGCTTTAATTAAATGTAATTACAAATTGAGAATTTCAATTTAAAAAAAACACAAATGCAATCAAAACAAACCCCCTTGGATCTAGATATTATTTTCAAGATGAAATATTAATGTTTACCTGAGATACTTAGTTATGAATAACATCTCTTATTTTTTATTACTATATTGAAGTTCTTCCTTCTAAGATACAGAAGAACTAGAAGTTGTTAAAACTTGTTAGAATTATTTTATGGTTTAATGACTTCCTAGACTTAATGTTGAATTTACAGAAACTTGTGAGTAGAAAATACAAATGAAAACAGTATATAATAGAAGTAATTCCGATACATTAAATGCAGCTTATTTTTACAACCACAAATGGATAAAATGTACTAATGGTTTAAAAACCATTCTAAGAGAAAATAGAATAATAAACATTCTCCAAGAATAAAATTAATTGAAACGTTGAAACATGAAAAATTGCATATGTGTTGATGTAATAATAATTTTAGCTTTAAAGCTGTCCAGACAAGTTCAAAAGAACCCTAAGAAAGGCAACAGAATTTTTTCATATATGGCTATAATAACAGAATGTAATTCTAAAGGAATGTAATGACAATCTATCATACAGTAAGTCTTATTTAGATTTTTGTAATATCTGGTTATTATGTTATTATACAAACCTTAAAGAATCACTTCTTGGGCAGAGAAGTGATTTAGAGCAGCCCTGTGGGAGGACCTTAAAAAGGCCAGATGGATTTCCTAGGCACACCTACAGGTTGGATGGAGAAGGACTTGGGGGTGTTGGTCGATCAGAAACTGAACATGAGCCAGCTTCAGTGTGCGCTTGCAACTCAGAAAGCCAACTGTATCCTGGGCTGCATCAAAAGGAGCGTGACCAGCAGGTCGAAGGAGGTGATCCTGCCCCTC
>JANHGB010020048.1:0-13534 GCA_026283785.1 Coracopsis vasa
CGAATCCTGTGTTCAGTTCTGGGCCCCTCACTACAAGAGAGACATTGAGGTGCTGGAGCAGGTCCAGAGAAGGGCAATGGAGCTGGTGAAGGGCCTGGAGCACAAGTGTGATGAGGAATGGCTGAGGGAACTGGGGAGGGTTTAGTGCAGAGAAGAGAAGGCTCAGGGAGGACCTTATCACTCCCTACAACTACCTGAAAGGAGGTTGTAGTAAGGTGGGATTGGTCTCTTCTCTACAGTAATAAGCAATAGGACAAGAGGAAACAGCCTCAAGCTGCTCCAGGAAAGGTTTAGGTTGGATGTTAGGAAAAATTTCTTTACTGAAAGGGTGCTCAGGCATTGGAACAGGCTGCCCAGGGCAGTGCTGGAGTCACCGTCCCTGGAAGTGTTCAAAAATCATGAGATGAGGCCCTCAGTGACATGGGTTAATGGTGGACTTGGCAGTCCTGGGGTAATGGTTGGACTTGATGACCTTGAAGCTCTTTTCCAACCTGATTGATTCTATGATTCTATGACCCTGCGGACATCCCTTCTCCTGCTGGCAACACTCGGGCTGCTGGCTGGGGTAGCACCACTCCTTGGGGTGTGCTGAGGCCTTGCAGCATGGGGTTTGCCCCCTCCAGGCTCTCCCATGGTGCTCTATGGGGGCAGCTCCGGCTGGGACATGGGTGCAGATGGGGTTTCAGACCAGCTCCTCTTTGCTTCACTCTCAAGACTCACAAAAGCAACAGCTGAGGTGGTCAGAAGTGCAGGGCCGCGGCAGCCCCAGCCACCAGCTTGTCCCTGTGCCTCCAGCATGGCGGAGAGGCCGTGCGCCCTAGGGCAGACTGTGACTTGTTGTGGTGGGATGAGCCATACAACAACAAAATCACTAGTCTTCCAGAGGGAGCCAGGCACCACGTCGTCCCACAGGGCCCTGTGCTGAGCATCCCCTCTCCCTGCCACCAACACAGGGGTGCAGGGAAGCAGGACAAGTGTTTTCATGCTCCGTCATTCCCCCTTTTCACCACCCATGAGCTTCTTCAGCCTGGGCAGAAAGAAATGGCTTAGATCACCCTGTGATTTATATTTTCCTATGTCTTTAATGTTTTTCTTCTGGCTAGTAAGCCTCTTCCTTAAATCTGTTGCTCTGTGTTTTGCATCTATTGCTTCCGTTCCTGCTGTTCAGCTAATTAATCCCCCAGTAGCGAGAGTTGTTCAAGTGTCCCACAATACCTTGCTAGGGAGCCCTGGCAGCTCTCTGTGTAGGAATTTATACCCTTTTCTGGTGTTTTTGATGAAACTGGGCATTCCAGCCCTTGGGGATGCGATGATGTAAACCTCATTGGAGGTTCCTGGGCCTCTTTGCCCCATTTTTCACCCCCTTTCAAGATGTGAGTGGCTGTCACCACACAAGTGGGAGCAAACTCAAGCTCTGGTGTGAGGGAGACGGGCTTGAATTGCTGGTGGCATTTCTCTGCCAGCTCTGAGGAGGCGGCATTGCTGGCTGCTCTTCTCCCTCACACCCTGCGGTGGGACAGGAGATTCAAGTGCCTGGACCATTCAGTGCTTCTTGGTTGGTAGCTTCTCCCCAGGCACACATGGGTCTGGTCACTCTTGGCCTCTCCACAACTGACCCATCTATCTCCCCTCAGCTTTGCTTGTAACTCCTTCCTTCCCAGGCTGCATGTTTAGCAAGAGATAAAAGATTCTCTTTGACAGGACAAAGTTTTAGCTGTGCCCTTATGGTTCCTTGACAGGAGAAATTATGGGCACATAGGGAGGAAAGGAGAAGCTTTTACCCATTTCCCAAGGCCATGGTAGCCCAAGGAAACAGTAGTGTCATTTTTCTTCCTTAACCTAGATGCAAGGATGGAGGTGGAAAAAAGTCAGAATAGCTTTGAATGGGTCCCTCAGTGTCCCATGCCCTCCTCTGATCCCACTGACCTCTGCATCATCGATAGACGGTTCTCACATGGTAGACGGTTCTCCCTTTGGCAGTTGTGCAGAACAGGGATGCCACTCATCTCCACAGGGTCCTGCGGCCTCTCTGGGGATGGAGGTTTTGTCACCAGATGGTTGAAATCCTGTTTCAGATGTGGCAGATGAGCCGCGAGCTGAGATGAAGCCAGAGCCCGGGAGAGGTTTCTGTGGTGTTTGCACAATTTGGAATAATGATGAAATCTGTAAAACTCTGGGCAGAGCACGACTACAATAACAGCCTGAATTTGTCAGATGAATAATTTACTAGGAGCGATTGGCCTTGCTCCAAGCGAGACGAGCACCAGCCTCATCTCAGGCTGAGCGGCCCCACTGGCTCTGCCCTGGGAGCTGGTCCCTCTCCAGCCACCTCGTCACTGATCCTGCAATAGAAACAGGTCTCCAGCCAAGGTGCCTGTCCCCAGATTATCGCTGCTAGGGCTACAGAGCATCCTGCATTGCTCCCCTCAAGAAGGAGTCTGTGGTTTGCCTTCAAGGCACTGCTTTGCAGAGCAGAGTGGTTGCAGTGGGTGTCTGTCGCCAGCTCCAGGCTCATGGACTCACCCGTCCTCTGCCTCTTCCCCTTCTCTAACCACTTCCCTGTCCTTAACCAACCAGGTATAGGAGCAGGCACATGGTGATATTTGGGATGGGGAGGGAGATGCAATCCCAGCGCAGGGAGGAGATGGAGGCTGCAGCCACGACAGCCAATTAACGTGATCATGCTTATGAATGCGGATCAGTGATTCCAGGTAAGCTCCCTGCGAGCAGTGCTGCGGGTGAGCCGAGGCTCCTGCACACCCTGGAGCCCAGCAGCGGTCCCTGACAGCGCCAGCACGTTCCTGCTGTGACTCTAAACCACTTTATTTCCCAGTCCCAGCCTGGACATGGCTCATTTTGTCTCCTATTACCACTGGTAATAGGGCTGGTTGTACCCCCGGACCTCTCTGCTCCTGCCCTGCCATGGTGGGAATGAGGAGCTCAAGGATAAATTTACCCATAGAAGGCAGCAAGGCCCCAGCTTTGTCTCTATAGGTAACGAGGGACCACTTCACCATCCTGGGCTCTGCAAGCTGCTCGGTGCCTCCCCATCACCCACCCCACCAGAGCTCCCCTGAGCTGCTCCCATCACTCCAAACAGGCTTGTGGCAGTGCTGGTTTATGTCCACCAGCATCTAGAAGATCAGATAGGAGCTACAAAAGTAGTTCAGGGCAGTGACCAGTCCTTTGCTTGCCCTGGTTTCCTTTAGAGAAACAAAGACTTATCATGAAGGGAGCACCTGGGAACACCATGACCATCGTTTGGTGCAAGGGACCAGGCAGCTGGTGCTGCCTGGCTGCTGTTGTCACCAGCATGAGGACATCAGAACAGACAGGCACCATGTCGCTTCCTGGCCTTTGCCATGATGCGGCTCAGAGCTTTGCAGCCCTCTTGATCCATAGCAGAGGTCTAGCACAGGGGTCCCTGCAGGACCTTCTCCTTTGCCATGCCTCAGTGCCCCCTGAGGAGGGCAAAGTGGTTCTTCCTTCAACACTCATCCAGTCCTTGGCCTCTCTGCTCAGGGGAGCTGGGCTGGGACTGGGCACGTGTTTCAGCTCAACCACTTTAAACCTGGAGGGCTGCAAGGCAAGATGTTACCATTAGCCACAGACACCAAGGGTTTCTGCAGCTCCCATTGCCAAGGACCTTTGGAAAGTTAGGAGTGTCCATAGGGTATCAGTCAATGAGTGCTTTCCCCATTTCTGCTTTACACCCTTCATGCTTCAGCTGTAGCTGGTCTTGTGAGTTCCTCATCCTGAGCCCACTTGCGCAAAACCTCTGGGAGAACATCCCCATCCTGGCTAAGGACAGGGATGGACTGAGTGTGACAGCACCCACCCAGCTTTGAAGCCTTCTCAGTGCTGAAAACTCCTGTTTGGAAGGCAGAAAACCTTCTCCTTTCCCTTCTGACACCTCCTCCACCACTCTGTGGGAATTGCCTGCATCCCTCCTCCTCAACCATAGCCTGGTGGGTGCTGATGCTCCGGGGATGCTGCTGGGGATAAGGAAGGATGCTCCCAAAGCAGGAGATGAGGGCAGCTGCTGCCGCCGCACATCTCTCTTCTCACTCCCCGTTTTCTGGCTCTCCCCCAGGAGAGCAGTGAGCAATTATGGGCCATGTGGAAGCTTCATTATCGCCCTGTCGTGGCCTCGTTTGACGAGATGTTTTATTGCCAAACTTATTAAAAGTGAAACGTGCGGTTTCTGCGCAGCAATTTCCTGTCTGCAGCGATAAGCAGGGCTCTGCCCGCTGTGTAATAAACAGTTATTTTTATGTATGGCTCTGGCTGGGGCTATGAAGAGGAGAGAGGGCCTGGCTCGTGTTAATTGCGATGGTTGAGGAGATCTATTTTGGGAGCAATGCGGGAGGAGGTTCGTGCCCTCCCCCTGCCATCACTGCGGCAGGGGTGGCCTCCAGTGGCTTCGTTCTTTGGGTGCAGGGTGTCCTCCCTGCAATGCATTGGGGGGTTTAGTCCAAAAGCCCTTTGAAACCCACTTGAAACAACCTTGACACCCTTTTGCCTGCCTCATCTCAACCCTTCATCACAGCTGGACCTGCTGCACATTCCCACAGTGTGAAACTCCATCCTCTACAAGGGATGTCCTCCCGTGATACAGCCCCAAACCCCATTCAGCCTCCCCAAATCATCAGCCTGAGAACCACTCCATCTGCAGCAGCATTTGGAGTCAATGCTGGTGTGTAAATCCCATGTCACCATCCCTCCTTAGGTGCCCGCAGCAGGCAAGTGCTGGAGAAGAGATAAATAATAACAGCAATAAATTCCAAAGGCAGACTAGTGTCACGGCAAACCTGTGTCGCTGCTGGGCTGGGACCAGCAAAAATCTGATGGATATCAGCAAAGCTGATAAATATCGTTTCATTTTGTCGGAAACAAACTGTCCTCATTAGGTGTGCAGTCTGTATTTGGGTTGAATTGTATCTTTTTAATGCGTTTCGATAGGAAACAGCTTTTTTAAATGCACCATGTCAAAACTGCATTTCCATAAACCCTGATTGCTTTCTTTTCCCCCCACCCCCATACCTGGCCAAAGCTTTTTGTTGAACTCCACCTGAAACTGCATAACTTTTCCCAATAAAGAATCTGTCAGAAAAATTCCTCTTGGCTCTGGGAGACCTCGTAGTTATTTGTCAGCACTCAAAAACCCTGTTGGGCATTTCCCATCTGACTTCTTTTCTTAACAGCAGCTTTATTGGTCTGGGAATTAACGGCGGCAGATGAGATACTTGCTATTCATTGCAGTCATCCCAAATGCCACTCATCTCAGCAGGCCACGGCTCTGCAAAGCAAAAACCCTTCTCCTTCCTCTGATCCACCTCTTTTTTTTGACAACCATGGGGTATTTTACCCTAAATTTGCTCCCTGCATCCTCCCAGTCCTGCAGCGCACACCGTTATCCCCAGGCTTGGGGCCACATCAGATCCCCGCATCCCATCCCCATCCCCATCCCCATCCCAGCCTCTCGCTGGGTGAAGACCCCTCCGTCGCCCTCGTTAATCTGTCTTGCAGCGTGTGTCACGGGCTGACGTGTAATTAGAGCTCCTGAAGCCTGTCTCATGCTGTAATTGCCATGACAGGGGCCACAGCATATCCGCTTGTTAATTAGTAAACCACAATATCCCGGGGGCACGTTGAGAGCTGCCTTAATTGTATTTCAGCTGGAACAGAGGGATAATTACCCGGTGGGAGCGATGCCACTTTTTAATTCCTCAAAAAAAAAGAAAGAAAAAAGGGAATAAAAGACAGAAAACCCCAAATTGAGATCCTGTTCCACTTGGTGGCCACTGCCTTGGCCACCCAGGGGACCGGGTTTGTCCCTGCATTGAAGGGGAATGCCTGTGGAGCTCAGGATGCCAAGAGATTTGCACAGGGACACACTGTTGGCCCATCCTTCAAAACAGTGGTGGTTGAGATGCGCCGGCTCTGAGGGTGATTCCTGTGTCCCTGCACATGGAACTCCACCAGAACCCCTGTTTGCAGATGCAGGTTGGCTTGCTGGGAGTCCTGTTTGCTGGGAAACACATCCTGGATGATGGGCAGCCCCTGGGCATCACCACCAGCAACAGCCTGTGTCCAGGGAGGAGAGAGCCAAGGTCTCCAGGCTTCCCATGGGACAGAGGGGCTGAAGTCCCCTTGAAATGCAAGTGTGAGCTGCAGGGAGGAGGCTGTGGGTCTGCCAGGAGTGCTCTTGTATTTCACATCCCCAACACACTCAGAGCACCAGCCTTGGAAGGGATCTCAGTGAGCTTAATGCTGGAGATCTCTCCTCCTACAAACCCCGCAAAGCATGGCCTCAGCCCACTTGGCTTTTAAGGACCCACAAGTGGATCATCTTCCTTCTCAATTCCCTTCCTGGCAAAACTTCATCTCATCGGGAAACCAGGAGTCTGGGACCGGGTTAAAAGCTTTTCCCTCCACAGGAATGATGTCCCTGCGGGGTATGAGTGTGCCTGTGTCTTTCATACTGGTCATGGGGGCACTGCAAAGCTTTGGTGTGAGATGACGGAGATGCTGAGGCTCAGCATCACCCTATTATGGGCACCACAGGTTCCAGAGCCCCTCTTCACGGTGCCGCAGGGGAGCTATTGGGTAGTCCAGGATCCTGGGGGAAGGTTAACCTGGGAAGAGACGCATAACATCCATCCCTTTTCCTATGCTTCTCCCTGAACCGACACTAAGAGCTCGGCCACCATCAGCCCTGCAGATTCCTGCTGTTCAAAAGATCATATAATGGACAACTGGCCCTTGGGAGCTGGTCTGTGAATTGGTTTAAATAGCAGGCCAGGCTATCTCTTGGGAAGCTACATGAAGGTCAGCCTTGAAGAAAAGATCAGTGCAGCGGCTGCAAGCATTAGCAAAAAGAAATAACCCAAGCAAAGAGCCTTGAACATAATTACAGCCCTGAGAGCTGCGGTGGGAACTCAGCGACCTGAAGCCATCTCCAGGACTTTAGTGCAATCAACAGATTGACACTGCTGGGCCCTGCAGGCTGGTTTTCGGGAGCTGAGCACCAGGGTTGAATGCCAGAGCAGGTAGAGAAAGCAGCACAGGTGCCCATTCCAAAGGCTGGAGCTAGGGAAGTGTTTCAAATACCATGGAAGAACCAGATGGAGGCAACCACCGGAACGTTCCGTGTGTAATTGAGGGCAACTTCAAGGGTGAGCATAGGTGGCTGCTCACCTCCAGGATGCTCTCCACTGCTGCCATGCAAGTCAGTGTCATTAGAGCTGGGGATGGAGTTTATAGCTGAGTAACCACAACAACTTTACACAAATTAAACAACATGCTGCAGGTTAATTAGATTTCTTACCACTGCCTCCATTAACTCAGCCCTGTGGTCTGCTGTCAGAAGTGGATGGAGCCCCTTTGAAGTTCACAGGCATTATCCCTGGGAGATGTGGATGGCTAAACCTCTCCCTGGGCAACCATACCCGTGTGGGCACAGGTGGGAGATGCCACCTTCTCTTCTTGGAAACCCCTTGGTGCAGCAGATGAGACCAAGTGGAGATGCAGTTGTCCTCCACCAGCACGGGGCTGGGCTGGATTTTCCCATCATTTCAAACCCACGTTCTAAGATGATCTTTAAGGAAAACCAGGTATTTTTGCAGCAGTCTCTCTCTCATTATTCCACTGGGAGCCGTGTGAATGCAAATAAACACAGAAGACCCCTTCAATAACATCTGAGGACTCGGCTTCATAGTTTTAAACCAATTTCCTTCGACCGTGTCAGGGCCTGTTTTGTGTTTGCCAGACAATTATGTGGCTAATGAGGACAGCCATGGTTACACCAGGCGGGATTAGGAAGAATAAGGCTAAAAGTGTTGCAGTGCTTAAGACAACTGCTAACTAATGGGGGCTTGGAGGACATGCCCCAGGGGCAGGCAGCTCCTCACAGGGCTCCTGGTGCTGTGCTGAAGGAGCTGGAGCAGGCAGCAGGTAGGTTGGGCAGAACATGAGGGAGGCTTCTGGTCCCTGCGTGGTGCCCATGGGAAATGAGAGTATTTGTTGGTAATTAGGAGTATTTAGGGACAGCGATGCTGAGTGTGTGACCCTGAGGTTGTCCCATGGAGGCACAGCCAGACATGGCTCTGATGGAGCAGGAGGCACCAGCCCTGCAGGCTCAGCACAATGCATTGAAAAGCAACAGGGGAACTGAGCCTTGCAACTGAGATCACTGAGAAACTGGTGTTTTAGTTGGAGCCTTCCCATCCTGACTTTCTTAAGGTCAGCATGGAGCTTGGTGCAGTGTGTCTGTAGTGAGACCCTGCTCCCCAGATCACCTGGGAGACAGCAACAGCCAGCAGTGGCTTTCGGATGCCTCCTCCCCATCACCTCTCCATTGGCACTCCAGCTTCCTATTCCACCACATGCTGGCTTTCCCAGCAATCCCATCCTCAGAGTCCCCCTCTATGGTGGACCACTGTGCCCGTGCTCCCTGCACAAATCACATTCAATGAATTCTTACAACCACAGCATCCCACGAGCTCCACCGGGAGAGCAGCCAGTGTGTCCATGCCACTGCCCGGAGAGGCTTTGCTTGTTCTCCTTTGAACCTTCCTCTTCCTAAGCTCTTATCCCACATTCCAGCTGCACCTTCTAGAAAACCCTCTTGGCTAAAGCTAACCAGGAGAGGTTCACCTGCAGATGGATGAACACACAGCCACGACTGCAGTAGAGGTCCATCTGAAGACCTCAGCAGGAGACTATCCAGACCAAACAACCTCAAGATCGAGATGTCGACCACCCTTAAACCACATTTCCGTGCCAACACTCTGATGCACCCTCAGGTTGGATGCTGTCACGGAAGAGCACAGCGCTGAGCATCTCATCCTCAGATCCCTCTTCCTCCCCTGTCTGTGCTATCAGGGAGCTCCTGGCTTTCCTCCTTGGTGTGTGGGCTCAATCTTCCAAGGATGGAAGAATTCCCTGTCCTCTCTCAGCCTTTCTGCCACAGAGCACAGGCGGATGGTGAGGTCCTACAGAAGGACTTGGGGAGCAGCTGTCTCCTTGCTCTTCCTCACACCCTTTTCTATTCCCATTCTTTTGCCATGTGCAGATTCTCCAGCATTCAGTCCCAATGTTTAGTCTCAGAGTCCATCACCTCACCAAGCCATGCCAAGGCCGAGCAGCCAAGGAGAAGCACACACAGCTCATGGAGATACCCTAAACCCTCTTGCTGACTCTGCCCATGCCCAGCCCTGCCCTGGGCTGTTACCACCAGCCACAGACCTCAGCACCCCAAGGACCATGCTTGCCCCTTCCCTGTCCCTGCCGTGGTCACCCTGCCTGTCCCTACCACCACCTTTGTGGAAGAAGATGGCACATGTGCTGGAGGGCCTCCCTTGAGCACAGCCACTGAATTGCACTCCTGATGACTAATTTACACCCTAATTGGTGTGGAAACGAGTGCCAGAAAGCACTGGAATGAAGCTCTCCATCTTGGCTTCCTTCAGGAAAATGGTCCTAATTAAGTGTGTGCCTTGCAAAGAGAGATCATTTCCAGCTACGCCTGTGGCAGGAGGGTTGGAACTAGATGGTCTTTAAGCTCCCTTCCAACCCAAACCATTCTGTGATTCTATGAACCAGGGGTGGAGATTGTGGCTGAGACCAGCATCTTCTCACTGGGTGTACTTGGCTGTTGCAAAGCAGATCTGGGGTACAGGTTCCTCAGACCTCTTCAGAGCACCCTTCCCATACTTATCCACACATTGGGCCCCACCAGCAGCTGGTCCCAACAGAACTGGTTGAATTAATTGCAAGAGGTCATTTTACCAGCCCAGGCCATACTGGCTCTGGTGGGGTTGATTCCATGCCTATGATCTCCACCAGTATTTGCATTATGGTTGTTCAAACTTCATGTCAATCATTGATTAACCTTGGGCTTTCCATTGAGGTTTCTCCCTCATGTGTTTGCTCTGGGCAAACAGCCACATCCTTGCTCCCCATGGCAGCTGGTCTTGGTGATGCCACACATAGAATCATAGAATGGTTTGGGTTGGAAAGGACCTTAAGATCATCTAATTCCAAACCCTATCTGTCACCCCTTCCTGCCCTAGGAACACCAAGAGGGATTGCACATGGCAAGCAAACTGGATTGGCCTTGTGCTGCTTTGCTGGAGCTCATTGCACCATGTTGGCACTGTGGGAGACACCGTTGAGCCCTGTCACTGATGGGAAGGGGACCCTGGAGATACAGGCTGCCATGCCGAGCCACTGGACCTACCTTGAGCGCACGGGAGGCATAGAGATGCCCCAACCCCTTCCCCTTCCCCATGGCCTCACCGTGCACAGCTGTTCCCTTAGAAATAGCTGTTGCCATGGTTTTTCCCAAAGAAAACACATCCCCCCCGCCTCATTCCCCACCACCACCACTCCCCACCGCCTTAACCTTGTGACAGCAGTGATGACGCGGCTCCCTGAGAAAGGCCACTTCACGTAACTATGGTAACAATTAGCTTTCCCTTGATTTTACCTCGGGGGGGATGCTGGGGAGAGGGACCCAGAGATGCTCTCCCAGAGGAGCGGGTGCTTCCCCCGGCCTTGAGCCAGATGCCTCACTTGGACATAGGGATGTCTGCAAATCCCCTTTATCGCAGGTGGTGGGGACAAGCCCCCTGTGTCCTGTAGAGTGGATGTGCCTCTCTGCAAGCCCTAAGCATCTTCTGCTGGCCTCCAGCAGCAGGGAGCAGCAGGGGAACATCCCTCAAAGCATGGGTAAGGTGGGAGCATCTGCATCCCTCACACCAGAAGCATGGGGAAAGGAGGAGAGGAAGCAGCCGGGTGTGCTGGGGAAGGGTTGGGATCCAGCCAGGATGGGGTTGGGAGCACAGTGGGGACATCTATAGCCTGGATAAGTGGTCTCCAGCGGTGCCTCTGCTCCCAGTAGCGGGTGAGTAAACACGGTGTGAAGCAGCTCCTTGGGTACATCAGAGTCACAGCTGCCGACTGCAGTGACTAAAATAGGCATTTGCCTGCTTTTTATTCCTCTGAGCCCAGCAAAGCCCACTCAGCGCCAGGAGCGGAGCTGGAGTCTATTCTTAGCCCTGCAGGGAAGGGAGTGGGAGTCCCTGCGCTGCCACCACACATGGATGGAGGCTGCCGGGTCCCATCCCTTCATGGTCCCTAGGAGCCTGTCCCGACCACATCAAGGCAGGAGGGACTGTGCCCCAGGAGGGACAAAGTCCTACTTTTTGGCCAGTGGGAGGGGGGGATGTCCCAGCATCTCTCTCAGCATCACTGTAGGATTCGGCATCCCTAGGGAGCGGCTTTGGCAGGGGTCCCTCCTCTTGTAAAGCTGCATTTCTGCCTGGGCAGCGAGGGAGGGGGAGACCTTGACTCACAGCTCCCATTGCCTCCAGGGATGGGAGGTTTAAGGGGAGTTAAGGAGTGTGAGCTGAGTCACCCTTTGCCCCATGCTGTGCCGGTATCTGCTTTACCCAGCCCCAGCCATGAGATGCTGCTGCTGCGCATCCCAACACTTCCCAGCAGTTCCAATGTGTGCTGTAGACCAGAGAGCTACTGGCCACCAGCATCACACCGTCCCCAAGCTGCACTGGGGGGTCCAGCTCTGAAATGTGGGGAGATTTGGGGTGACCTCCAAACAAGTCTGGGTAAGCAACAGGAGCAGTGCAGGGATGAGAACGCCCAGGGTTGAGCACACCATGGCCAACCCAGCGCTCAGCGCTAGTCTCCATCCCACCCCTGTGAGGATGAGGGCAGGATGGGGCGCAGGCAGGGATGCAGCCGTGCACGGGGGGCTGTGGGGAAGAAGCCCCAGCTCCATAGCAACAGGTACTTGCCACGTAATGGAGTCCCTTCGCTCGGCCTCCGCAGCCGGCAGCCTTATTCGCATGGCCATAAATAATTCAATTTCCTCATTCACACACATGAATGCTGCGGGCCGGGGCTCCGGGTGCGCTCAGCCTCCATCTGTCCAGGGGGGAAGGGGGAGGCAGGGCCTGATAATAGACTCCAGCATTTGTTTAACATGGATGAGTGTGGCCAGATGGCCTGGGGACAGGAGGTGGGGATAGCGAGGTGGGAGGTGAGGGATGCTCCGGGCTGTTCTCGGCACCCTGATGCCTCCCATGGGTGAGGAAGGGAGGAGAGTGGAGGACCGGTGTGGGGATGAGCTCTTGTACCTCCAAATCAACTCTGGCAGCTCTAAATCAGCATTGGAGATGTGGAATTAGGTGAGTGGGTTAGGTGAGCTCGGTCAGCCCTTCCTTGCACTGCACCTTTGGTACTTTCCCGACAGGGAAGACGGGATGGGAGAAGCACTGCGCTGTGCTGAGGATCACCATCATCCCCGGTGACACCACATCTCAGTGTGAGCCGGGAGCAAGGGAGTCAGTCAAAGATTGACATAATTCATATGGAGATGGTGAGGGGGAAAGAGTAAGAGTGCTGCTGCTCACTGCCCCATCCCAAGGGCCAGCAGTCCCCAAAACAGCCCCAGAGAATAACTCCCCAGTGATGGAGAGACACTGAGCTCACTAGTGCAATTAGCAGGCTCCGGGACACCCCCTGGCAGGGGCACAGCGGCCTGGCAGGAGAAAACAAGGGAATTAGCAGGGTTAAGAGGCCACGCTGGAAAAGCCTGTGTGTCACTGCTAAGAAGCCAGTGCCTGCTGTGTGCATGCTCTGAGGGGGAATGCTGGCTAATGCCTGGTGGCATCGGTTCCTCCCCTTCTCCCCATGGCTTGGGCACAGTCCAGCCCAAAGTGTGACAAGGGTGGGATGAAAGCCACCTTCATCCTCTCTTGGTGTTTGACTGCTGGAGCAGTGCTGGAGCACACAGTAACAGCCTGAGCCTTGGGTGGGCTTGGACCATGATGAGAAAACACAGCCCAGGGAGGAGCCTTGAAGGTGGAATTGGTCACTTCACCTTAACTGTGCCTCTCACAGGGAAAGGATTGCGCTCTTTGCCACTGGATCGAGGTTCCAACCTCATTCCCCACCTGAACAAGCCCCTGTTGGAGACCCCATCCCTGCTTATTACAGTGGCAAGCAGGTGCTTAGCCCCGAGCTCAGGCTCTGTCTGGAGTTGGACCCTACAAAGCCAGCAAAGGGAACTCGGATGCTGCCACAAGGAGGGTCAGGAGAAGAGCCCGCGCTCCGGTGGCGTTATCCATCACCAGCACTGGAAGAGTTTTCCCTGAGGGATCGGGGGGAGGTGGAATCGCCTGCCGGGGGGAGCTGGGAGTGTAACCAGCTTGCGCGCTGGCGTTCCCCAGTGCCGCGACGTATTTGGGTACGACACGTGTGTCTGAATGTATATTTGGGTGTCCTCACGCACGGGCATCAATTCCCTTCTGGTTACATGTTCTCACAGGATTATGAAGCAGCAAAGGATGCTCAGCCAAGCAGCACATCCCTGGACCAACAGCACAGCCAGCTGCTACTCTACAACTCCTCCTGTGTGTTGTATGTCCCCTGCCTGCTCCATGTGTCCATGCACATGGACCAGAGCCAGACGCTACACCCCGGGTTTATTCAGCTTGACTTTTAGCCT
>JANHGB010020049.1:0-26707 GCA_026283785.1 Coracopsis vasa
AATGATGGGTGGAAATTAGGTGAAGGCTGATGGAATTTAATAATGATAATAGCACTTGAGTGCAACTGTGTGATACATTATATTCTTGATCTACCAATTCCACCTGCCATAAAATCAGCTTTAAAGAACACCTTTTCATGTATTTTGAAAGAAGATGAGGGTTGTAGCAAAAATAAAAATAATAGTTGAAACAATAGAAAGGGTGAAATCCGGCACTTTTTGATTGTGTTTGTGCTAGTACAGATAGAAAATACAATTATCTGCAGCCTTTAAAACATTATATTGAATTAATATTTTTTCAGAATGATCTGCTTTCCTTAATATTTAATTATATGTTACTTGAAAAAAATCACAAATGAACTTATTAGAACTAGTCCATAATTTACCAGGTGTCTTACACTTCTATGTGCTACCTCTTCTCCTCTCTCTTTGTAAGCCCTCACCCAAATCCCAGGAGATAAATTGGCCAGTAAAATTCAACACACATAAGGCGTGATTTTGCTCTGAGACTCCTCCACATGATTAAAATCCGCATTAGATCTTTAAGGTTTTAGATACTAAAGTAGACCTGCCTGGAGGATGGGACTCTGGCTCAGTTCGCTATCTGCTTAACTCAAAAAAATAATGTGTGTTATGAGAAGTCAGTCCCTTTCCCTGATGTCCCAGTCATCACCAATGCTCGCAGCTGGTAAGATAATATCTACTGCCTCCTATGTTGGGAAGAACACAGACATATTGATCCCATATTTTGCTCATTATGGGAAAAAATATGGAAGTGGGTCATTTTTATTTAATTCTGTGCTAGATCTGAACGCTGGGGTTGTGAACTCAATGTTCGTTAGGTGAAAAAAAACCATTAAAAATACATTTTCTGTCTGTTGCATATAACTTATATGCAATGGTAAATAAACAAATTGAGTAAAGCTTGAAAACAACAAGAGCTGTCAGTATTCAAAATCTTATAACCCAATTTCTTAACCCCCAAATTTCACACATCAAGAAAAGCTAAATGCGCATGTTGGTCATCTGAAAAAGTAAATGTAATGCTTATGTCCTTTGTAAACCATTTAACCAGATATAATTTTGATAGTGGAAAGAAAATAATACAAAAATGATTCATTAAAAATCATTTGCTTACTGATTTTTATTTGGTTTTTTTCCAACTGTAGTTTACTTGGGATAAAGGGGAGCTCAACCATTAATTAAATCATGTAATACAGGAAATGCTCATTCAAGATAGTGAATTACAACAAAGCATTTTTATTGTAAGCAGGAAAATGATGTGACTTAACAAAAAAATTAATGTTCCTTTGTATTATAAAGATACTAATTCATTAATAAGTAAATATTAAATACTAAATACTGTACATGAAGTGAAAATTTAGAGTAAGACATCATCATTATAAGAGGAATGATATTTCACAATAGAGGCAAAAAGAGAGCAGGAAATGAAAGCATGTTCCAATATACCTATTTTTCTGATGATAGGATAACATTTAGAAGTGATTTGAAATTATATTTACCAAAATCTTAAGTAACATTCTAATGCAAAGACCTAGTAATAGCTAAAAGGAGTTTCTGTTCCCTTGTGCAACTGTAGAGGCAGGACTCACTATAACAAGTTTTCTATTGATTTGCACGGAGAAGACTGGAATCCATAACTTTCTGGTGAAGCTAGTGACAATATCTGGTATTAATAATAGTAGAGCACAACAATTAAAGCACACAGAGGAGAGATTCAGAAAATGATTGTTTGCAAATATTAGTGAAAAGGTAAGTTTGCTTTCCATGCAGCTGATGATTATCTTTTGCTGCTGCCTGTTCATTTGTGGTCATGCTTTTTATATGCATTTTTAGCATTCATATGAATATAACTTTTTATTTTAAATTAAGGACATTGTGATCTAACCATATCACGGCAGCAGTCTTTCTCACCAATGTTAAATTCTATTACCAGTTGGTCTTTGTGACCAAGTGAAAGTAGTCTGTTTATTCCCTGAGATAGTTTATTCAAGAGAGGTTATTTTAACCTCTGGTTATTAGCACAAGCAATTTAAGTGAGTGAAAATACTGCTGAAATCCATATCCGTGTTTAGCAAGATTTCATTGTAGCAGACACTGGTAACAATTTAGAGCATAACCCCTCTCCAACAATGTTGATATAATTACTCTGACTACAAAATCCAAAGCAAGGATACAGAGTGTTCAGGCTTTCCCAGGAACCTTAACTTACTCTCTTGCAGTGTCTCTGGGTAATTCATAAACTGGAAAATATGCTAACAGGACTATGTTTAGGCCAGAATTAATTTCTAGGCAGCTTTCCTGTGATCCCTACAGATTTAAGCAGGTCTTCCATTGTGTGGACCTACCTAGGTGCAGTAAGAAAGTCTGATGTGCACCCTGGACAGGTTCAGGCTTAATAGATCTGAGTGGTTTTGCATGTAGTTTTCAGCAGAAGCTTCACATACTGTGCCGTACTCATGAGTCTCATATGGTGTTCACAGACACCTCATATTCTGTTATGGGCAGAATTGCTAAGCTCTCTAAAAAAGAAGTTTTCCAGTTGATTATTTTACATAGCAAAATCATGTCCATCTTTCTAAGACTAAGCTTGCATTTCACCCTTTCTGGAAAGGGAGATGCACGTACTCATACTTTTCTTCTGCTTATTGCAAAATCAAAGCTGTAAACAAACTCCATATTACTACAACAATAAAATTAAACTGTGTGCGTTGAGTGCATGAAGGAGCCCAAGTTCTGTTGCTGCATAAGTTTTTGTACAATCATAGAAACTAGAGATAATAAAGTACTATAGAGTTCACTATTTCATCTTCCTGCAGAATTTCTCTGGGCTTTTCAATGTTTTTTCTCACTCTAGTGAAACGCCATGGCAGTTTTCCCAAGGAAAATATGTAGCCCAGTATCTTTTACTATCAAGAAACTATTTCCTGGAGTCTTTTTTGTGTACATTTGAATCTCTTCATCTAATTAAGTGTTTCCAAAATTTCTTGACTCTTTCTGCTGGTGGAACAAAGCTGTCCTTCTTCATAAAAGTATTTTCAGACTCACACTGTCCTTTTGAGTAATTTTTTTTAAATGAATCAAGGCGGCCCACTTTGACCAGGCTGTGTTGTGTGGTCAGGATGAGCTACAGTGCTGCCTGCTCTGCGCAGTGCAGCCCTGACCATTGTGTGGAGACCTGGGGATGAAACTTCCTTGGGGTAACCTCTGCCCAAGGAGAGTGATCTAGTCAAAGGAGACACCATAGCCCTTTATATAAAAGTATAGTACTGGAATACTAAAAATCCATGTGTTCCTTGCCTCTGCTCTTTGAACATTTGCTTGTACTAATAGGTTGGTGTCTTTCTGGGACTTTTTTTTCAACTTTGTCTCTTTTGCCAGGCAAATATTAACTGAAGAAATTTCACAACACCTTTTTAAAGTCAAATATGTATGCTATTAAAAATTCAGGAAAGATTAAGTTCCTGTTGGAAGTCAGGCAGGAAGTCTGAGGCAGAGATGGGGGAAAAAAATGCAACCCCTGCTCTTCCAGTGGTTTAAGCACAAGAACATCCTTCTGTTTTAAACAGCATATTCCTTCTATTAAAAAAAATAATTAAAAAGAAGCAAAGATACACGAGAATGAACCATAGTGGTTTTACGGTTTGTCAAAAGGAGAACATAATTACAACTCGAATACTGAAAACCGCCAGAGATTTTGGCTGCAAATTGCTTGAGCAGGGTATCTTACTCTGTTGCTTTAACCTAAATAGATCCTTTTCTACCCATCTCAAAAGCGTTCTGTGGAACACACATTTTTTAGCCTTTAATAACAGCATCAGAGTAATTCAGTGAGAAATCTTTGGAAAGCTGATTATGTGGTTGATGCTGGACTGGCCACTGTTAACTTCTATTAAGTCTGTTTGCTTTATCAGCAATGCCATTCTTAAAGGTAAAATGGCTTAATAACAGCAGAGCAAAAAAGATGCATCAAGCTGATTAATTACATTATGTGGATATTACTCTGTATCTTACCCAAAAGGGACTTCTTAGTGCTGTATCCTGTTAACAGTAGTATTTTTATTGTTGCCTGGGATACACAGTAACAAAATCTACAAAGACTACTCTGAACTAGATGGGCTTTGCCAGAACTGCTGCATAGGCAGAGTCCCTGGAGAAGAAGCTTAGATGGCAAATGAGGATTATTGTGCTTTACACCAATTCCCAGCAATGTAAATGATACAGGCAAACAAATCTGCTCTTTGAATTATTTGCATCCATCCGGAGAAGCTAGGGAGGCAGAGCTGTGTCACTCTGGGATGCACAAACTGACATTGTGAAGTAGCAAACTATGTGGAGCTGCCCTAGTGTTAAGCTTCTTTTTGGGTGTCACACATGCACTCAGAGCCTTTTTTCTTTTTTTTTCTTTTAGGAGCTAGAAATTATAAATTTTATTTTTTTTTTTAAATAAGATAGCTTGTCTTACAGATACTATGTATGTCTTGTGTCTTGCTTAGTTTCTGTCTTTTCCAGCTGCATTAATTTAAACTTGAATTTTGAAAGCCACAAAATTTTACCTTTAAACTCAAAACCTTTTCAAGAGGTTTTGCAAAGAAAACATTTGACCAGCATACCTGGTCAGTGTGTGTGCCTTTTGTTTTGATTTATTGTATGTTATATTAGACTGTTTTTTAAATAATTTAATTTTTTAAAAAATTATGTATCTAGTATAAGAGCCTTATTTCTGAGTTACGACACCTCAGGAGTAGCTATTTCATAATATCAAGGAATAATGAACTCTTTTTAGTAAATTCAGCAGCTATGCTACAATTATATGCCATCTGAAGTTGATCTATTCTTATTTTATTTGGTAACTGCCCCCATTTCTGAAAAGACAGGCCATATTCATGGTTGTGGGTTTTGATTTTTGGTTTGGGTTTTTTTTCTCCTTTTCTTGCCAGAAACCAGGATATAAACCTGAGTGTGTGGATTTGTGTGGTGCTTGCATTGAGTGGACCTCAGAGAAATCCAGCAGAAAGAATGTCTTTCAGGTAAGAGTCAACACATGCTTTTCATTGCTCATTTAAGTATAAACTCTGTTAAATTAAGAGATTTTATTTCCTTTTGCTTGATTTTAATAAATAGAGACTGATTTAATACAGCTCTTTTCTTACCAGTACAGGAGAATAACATTTTAGCAAGCATCAGTTTACTATTTTTCTAAGAGAAGGATTTCTGACAGCTGAGTCTTCTAAACACTTGAGAACCTGTTGATTTATTGATTAATGCTCTATATTCAATTTGTTTTTAAAACTTAGTAGGTAATTGCTTTGGGTTCAGGCCTAGAATCTTGACCTAAAGAACTTCCATAAACACAACTTCTTCAAACTGCTTATACAAGGTTTGCTCCAACACAGTGTGGTTACTCTGTTTATTTTTATTGCTGTTCAGGGTCCTTAGACGGTGATGACCCAGGTTCATTTCTGGAAGGGGAGGATTTTAAAAGCTTGACTCTGCAGGGCCAGCATATAAGGACATGTATTTCTCTTAGGACTATTTCTCATTGTTGGAAAATAGGATTATTTAATTAGTTCATCTAAATTTCATTGAATTGAAAGTGAGTATCAAGGCCCAAGAAGATAAAAGGACAAGAAAAGCATTACTGCAAGGTTAACACTCCAGGCTAAAATACTTTATTGCAACATCCTCAGGTTTTGGACATACTCCATCTCCCATGAATATCAGTAGAAAGTTTATTTTGTTTCGCTAGAAGTTGCATCAAGTCACATTAAAATATTATTATGAACTGAGTTGTTTCCCAGAGTTCTAAGATTAAGAATTTTTAACAATACAAACGATCAAGGGAGAAGGGATGCAGAAGGGAACATGTCAGGGTCAAGATACTGTTAGTTAGTAGATTGTACTTTGGCATAGCCACCTATGAAACTTGCTGGAGGAACCAACTGTGCCTGGGTCTGGGGTTTAACAAACAAACAACTCACCACACACAAAAACTGCCCTCAGGGACTGTACATGCCTTCTTGAAAAGAAACCACTTTGGGTTGACTGGGTGTCACAGAGACTTTTTTTTTTAAGGTTAATTCTTCTAGACATCTTTCTAAAGCACATGAAATATTTAGAAATATTCTGCTTCTTCAAGACAGTAAGACTTATGCTTCTACACCCCCCACATCCTTCAGCTTGTCTTGAGACAACACTTGGAGCTTTGTAATTTCCTAGGTATTTTTAGAATAAATATTTTGGTTTTCCTGTCAATCTTCAGCTTTTTCACTTGGAATGTGAGTAAGTACAACCTTAGCCTTCACTCTTTCAACCCCCTGAGAACACTGAGAAGTCTTCTGAGCTTCTAGGGTTTATTTCTCATTTGCAGCAAGAAACATTTCTTTTGGAAATACATATTGGATTGGTGATTCGTTGCAGCTAATACATTTCCAGTGTAAAGACAAATGAAGCTCTGTTATTGATTTATCAAGCTGGTTGTATGAAGACTTTGCAATGCATTTTCTTCTCACTTCTGTTAGTGTGAGGTTTAACTTCACTGAATCAGAATAATGTGAGAAATGAAACTCATGCACTACTGTTTGAACCCATTAAAACGTGTCTTCATCAAGCCACTAAGTGAGTGGGAGAGACATTAAGAAGTAAAAGCATGGGAGGAAGGACATATGTTAAGACACATTTTGAAAAGGGATAGAGCATTGTTTAGACAGAGAGCTACAAGAAGATTCTGCCAGATGGTAAGAGTGAAAGAGGAGAAGGCTTTGGCATCAGTAGTGGTGACATTTTGGGAGAGGAAAGGACTGAACAAGACTAGTGCTGCATGAGCAGATAGAGTGGGAAGGGGACTGGAGATAGAGTGAAGATTTGTGAGATAGTCTGGAGGGAATCCAAGGCGAGTTTCAAAGCGGAGAGGTCAGTTTGTACCTGGGTACTAAATATTTCAGGAAACACTTCTGACGATCTATTTATCCCTAGTGGGTGGGAATAAGATTGATAATATACGTTTACTTATTCATAGATTTCTTCAAATGAGAAGAACATGGGTGATTTTTTTTTTTTTGCGACCTAAATATAGATGCATTGCACTGCTATTTGATTAAATACATCAACTGCCTAACTTTGAAATTATCAGCAGTAAGGGTGATTATATCTTTAAAGCACGGCAACAGGATATAGTTTGGTGGGGTTTTGTTTCATTACTTTCTGAATAGTAAAATATTATTTTCTGATTCAAATAGAGTAATAGTTGCTTTCTGTTAATGTGTTGTACTAGTAGATGCAGAATTTTGAGTTTGATTTAGGCTGGGTACTCAATTTGAGTTCATGAATTATAGATTAGAAATAGAAAATGACTTGAGATTTTGGTTTGAAGAAAAAGAAAAAGAAGGAAACCTTGAATTTAAAGTCTAAGCATATGACAGTTAATGGAGGGTAACAAGATGGAGTATAGGAGTATCATAAAGAAAACTAATTGGAAATATGATCGATGCAGGAAAAAAAAGAGAGGTAACTTCAAGTAAATGATATTCAGATAAGAATATTTGGGTTTCTGGTCTTGATCATGAGGTTTTCAGCAGTGTTACTCATTTTAATTGAGCTACTCCTTATTTAACAGGATAAGTCTGATCTGTCTCTCACACTATCCAATTTGTGCATGCAATCTATTTCTGTTCTTGATGAACATATTATGTGGGGTTTTTTTCAAATTTTTCTCAATAGTAACTGAAAATATGCACATCCTGTAAAATATAAACTTCTGGTTTTCCTTCATTTATTTTATTGATGATATAGCTAACACCAAAGAAAAGAAAGAGTTAGAAAGAGCTCCACATGATGTGGGGAAACGTAGCAGTTTGCAGTGAGATACTGTGCTGTTTGCTCTTGCTGGCTGAATGACGTTATACACTAGGTCTTCATCATTGAATAAAAGAGTGGTGAATAAAAGAAGATTTATGTTCAAGTCACATGCTTTAAATATTTCTGCTAAGTGCTAGTTTGCTCTTTGGTGTTTAGCCTGAAATTTAAAGCACTGAGGATTAAAAGGATTACAACATAATCTTAAATAATCCTAAGTGTCATTTACAGAGAGATGGTTGTAATAACTAAATAAAACCATGTTAAGGGATGGCAGTTTTGTCAGTCAGCAACTAGAACAGAAACAGTGCCTATGTCACTCTGTCATTCTTCTCTTTCCTTTATTTGGCTTAGTTTGATATTGGGTAGGTGCGCTTTTATGCAGGCTATCGAGAAAGAAAATAACATGATAAGCTGCTTTTCAGTCGTACTAATATGACTGTTGAGGCAGCAGTGGCTAGGTTAGTTTACCTATTTCCTCAATAGTCAATGTTTTCTGCTTCTAGTAAACTTTTCAACTGCAGTTTTTATTTTCTCCTGCTTACTCATTCTCTAGTCTAAGTCAAGCAGCCCTTTCTTTTAATTTCATTCAGCCCAGATGTTGTAGAAGACATACTCCTCATCTCTGGCTTCATAATTCTGGAACTTCATTAGCACAAAATCTTGTGGCTGTAGACTGTTTCCTTCAAGAGGTTTTGGAAGATTTCTCTCAGATGATTTAAAAAAGAAAAGGAAAAATAGGAAAGATGTGAAGAGTGCAAAAAACAAAAAAACCCCAACATTATGAGCAGCTTGCTTATGAATCAGTGAAACTGCTTTGTTCTCTTAATAGCACCATTCATTTCAACAGCAGACATTATGTTAGTTTCTTTAGTAATATTTTTTCCATTTACTTGATTCATTTTTAAAGGAGGTTTCGTATGAAGAATTTCTGGAGTTCAATGACCTGGCCCTTGCCACAGATCTGTGATAGTCCTTTTGGTTTCAACACACTGCAGCCGTAAGGAGTCACTCATTCATATGCAACTTAGAGTTCTAAGTGCATTTTACAAATAGAGAAATCTGTGTAAGACATAGTGTTTCAACAGTGAGACAGCTGAAAGTAAAACAGTACATATGTGTAATATGAAAGAATTTATCTTTCAGGTGTTTCATATATAATAACCCTTACGGTGCTGATCTACGGTAACTCCCTTGTCCTTGAAGCTATCCAGCTTTGCCCAAGAGCATAATCTGAAAAGCTATTTTGTTCTGCATACTGTAGGATCAGTATAGTATCTGTATACCTCCCAGGTATGTTCTAAATTACTGCTTTTGCCATGGAAAGGGTCATTTTCTTTTCCATGATCTCTCTAGGGGAAGAACTGCGAGTGTAACATGGATGGGCTTGGGATAGTATTCGTATTTGGATTTCTTTTTATCTTTATAAATATAAATGCTGCAGAGAGGAGACAAATCTGAAAATGTCAAATCTATCCTTGCACTCAGATAGATGGGAACAGTATGGTCGTCCTCATCAGCAGCTGGAACATGTTCTCCATCCCAAACCAGTCTTAGAGAAAGCACTGTTTCCTGAGAACGAGGTGTGCTGGCCTTTGCTGGCTTTGAGTTAGATATGCATTAGATGAACCTGTTATGATTTTAAAACATATGGACAGCATTTTGTCCACTTCTGGAGGTTACTGCTATGACTGTAGTTTAATTTCTATCCCAGCAACCTGAATTTATTATTGCCTAATTAAAAAATTTAGCCACAACACAGTTCAATGGTGTCAGCAACAGGTTCTTTAAATAATAAACTTATGATTAGTTTTAAAAACCCCCTTGTTTAGAAGTGTTAGGTGAGCAATGGTCAAGATTTAACCATCTTGGGCAAATGGGAGTGTTTGCCTTCTCTTGCCAGTGTTTCACGCTTAGATTTGATGTTACTCACTTGATTGATGTTACTCACTCATTTGATGTTACCAAAGAGAGTAGATTAAGAGTGAAATGAAATTCAGGTTGCTTTGTAAAGGTGGACACAAAAATGCTTGATGTGATTCATATGTAAGGCTTGCAAGGTAATAAGGCCACTTTGCCTCCCCTGCAATGTGACAGAGAAGGACATGTTTAATTAATCCCGTGACACAAGCAACGACAACAAAGCTTTACGCCTAATGACAGGAGCACGCAAACTGTAAGGCCTTGGACTGCAGTCATATAAGACCAGTGACTCCTTAAAGAAAATGAGGAAATATTTTTGTAATATGTGCCCAAATATTTGTACTTAATGATTCAAACTATATAGAGTTTGAAAATAGACAAGCTATCACCAGGAAGACACTTGACTTTGACAATGTGTGGATTTAAAGGGTTTGGGAAACTGAGTCTTCAACCTCTCAAATAGAATTTCAAGGAACCTCTCTCTATATTCAACCTCTGTAATAGAGTTTCAAGCATTTCAGGGAACAGCAGTTTTATTTACAAAACTGACAAGCTGAGCAGTTAAGGTAGAGTGCTTACAAGGTTATAGCTAAAATATTTTTCTCACTTTCAGTAGCTCCTGTATCCTTTGGGGTAGCACAAAATCCTCAGTCATATAAGCAAAGGCCTTGCATATTTTATGACTATAAGATCAGGACAGTAGGGTTTGTTTTTTAGGGTGGTTTTTGGCTGGTTGGTTTTTTATTTGTTTGTTTTATTAAAAGAAAATTAAAATCCTACTTATCATTTTACTGATAATCTGAAAAAGTTATTGCTTTTCGGAAATAGTGAAGTCCACTCCTCATAAGCAACATTTTGTCCTACTTGGTTGCTTGAAGGAAGATACAAAATTTTCGGCAAAATTTGGTTGATTTGTAGTTAAGTATCATCTTAGCTAGGCAGTTCCTTTCTTTCTGATTGTTGTCCCTGACTTATGAAAAAAATTAACAAAAACTTTACTGTGTTGGAAAAAAAATATCACTTGAGAATTGTAACTTCAATAACCCATGGAGGTCTTGGAAAGGCTTGAAAGTCTGGATGAAGAAAGAGTTGCCATGGGCAAGGTGCCATGATGATGCTGCCTGCAGGTCACTTCTGCTCTGATACTCACTGCAGACCATGAAACATCAAGGTAAACAGCTCCTGTAACACACCAGATCTTGGGGTGTCACTGAAAGCCAGAGAACTCTGAAATCTAATTGTAAAACCAGCCTAAGTTTTCTGTGAAGATCAGACTGATTAAAAACTCACAACTCATATTCTCCAAATCTGACATTATGTGTACACAGATGTCTGTCTGCTAAAAATGATTATTATAATGGCTTACTGCACTTTTTAAAGAGCACATCTTTTGATGGATGTAAGTGCTGATATGTGAGTGACTGTGATAGGTACGAGTGTCTGTGTATGCTCATACACATGTGCTTCTTAAGAAATTATATGAATCACTTAGCTTTTGACAGCTACACTCCAGCTTTCAGAAGTGCAGATGTTATTTGTCCATCAGAAAAGAAAATATTTATTTCAAGCCACAGGCATTTTCTGCATTGCAAAAGTAAAACATAACAGAAGTTAATACTTAATGTACACGTGACATAATTTTGTCAGCGACAGAAACATGGCTGAGAATAAAGGGCTGAACAAATATGTGAATGCACGAGAAGCACCTTGTGCCTTGGATAACGCCAAACATTATGCATAAGAAATCTGGGCAGCTTACCTACTCATAAGCAAAGCCTGACAGCAGAGCTGCTTATTTTTCCATTGTTTTTAGAGAGAATTCATGGAGGGTTGTGTTGGTGTTCTGTTTTGCGGTGTTTTTTGTTGTGTGTGGTTTTTTGGTTTTGCTTTTTGGTGTTTTTTTACTATTATTGGGGGGTTTTTTTGTTTGGTTTTTTTTTTTTTTTGCTTTAATAACTAAAGAAGCGAGTCGCGTTTTGCGACTTACATGGGAAATGGCAGTGGGCTGCAGCCTTTTCCTGCATTATTCATAAACATATTGCTGCCATCTCGTGGGCAGCGCATGAGCCAGCGCGGGAAGCGTTGAGGACAGCGAATGAGGCCAGGGCTGCCTGGGCTGTGGCCAGTGCCCTGGGGCTGTGCATTTCCCCAGGGATGACCAGCTCTGCAGAGGGCAGGGTGCAAGCAGGCCAATTAGCATCCACCGTCACAACAGGGAGGGTGGTTTTTTTTAAACATATTTTGGCAAAATTCAGTGCCTGGCCGAACAGTTTAGCTGGTTGCTAAATGAAGTTATGTCTGCTTTCTTTTTTCATTTTTTTTTTTTTTTTTTGCAGTAGTGCTGCTGCAAGCCTGTATTCTCCAAATTATGCATGTGGTAGTTTTATGTTTTTAAATGGTAATTATCTTCTGATCGGCAGGGCTGATAAGGCAAGAGTAAATGGCTTCATAAGATGGGCTGGTCAAGATAAAGCATGTAATGAGAAGTATTGCTACAGATAGATTTTGGTGAACTGGATAAAGCCCTCTGATGTGAGGCCTTAGTGCTGTGCTTTGTGTACTCATAAAATGGGGGAAATGATATTTTCATAGTCCCGGCAATCAGCAGCTGAAAGGGAATGAAGAAATGTGAAAGGAGCCTAGCTTTCCTGATTCTTTAGTACTTTAAGGTTCTGTGAAACAGCTGAATTAATTTAAAGGCATTATATTTTCTGCAGCCTTCTTAATGTACTTCAATATTAAAAAAAAAAATTGTTTTGATATGTGCCCAAACATTGCACATGTTCCCTTAATTTATCCAACTCTTGAAAAAAAAAAAAAAAAACAAAGAGAAAAATGAATACTAAATGAACTCACTCAGAGATAATCAAATCTGACTTGTTTACATGTTTGGTGCTGGTATTTCTGTATTGAGCCACTACATTTTTTAAAATCTTGGCGAAGTCACTTTACTCCATTTTTTGTGTTTCTCTTTAATGAGTGAGGCAAATATTTGAAGTTGGCTGGGCACGGAGAGCCTTGGCTGTCCTGTCTCCGAAAGGCAGCACCTCGCATTTGTGTGCGAAGGGATGCCAGATGATCTGGTAGGGATTTGTGTTTTCTGTGTGAGAGTGATTTCTACTGCTGTCATTCTTTGGGGAGAGGATGTGTCTGGATGTTTCAGGGTGTTAAATGGACAATGGCAATTTGAATGCAAGGGGAGAAATGCAAATAGCGACCTGCCATCTCTTTTAAACAATATAAATCCTGGTTTTCAGCAAACCAGTCATTCTTAAACTGTGATTCATAGGCCACAAATGGGATGGGGAGACTTTTTGAATTGGTAATACAAGCATAGTTAGTGAGAAGACATTTAAGGTAGTTACCTGATGGTACAAATGAAAGCAAAACCCAGAACATTTTCCACAAGGGAACTTGGCTTTTCAAAGCTCCTTAGGTTTATTAATTTTGAGGATACACCCCCAACTGATCTCATTTATTGAGTATTTTTATAGGGATATGAGAGTTGTTAAAAACGTGAGTTTGAGCTTAGGAGCTGGATTGCTTGAATTCTGTTGAATTATTATCTTAGTTTGCTGTGATTTTGAACTTTCTTTTCCCCCATTTTTTCTTTCATTGCCATTTCTCTGATTTGGGTGAATAAGATCCTAGGAATTTCATGGAATTGCATCTACAATTGCATCTATAAAATGGTGATCTGAGAAGTTTAGTAAACATTTTCTTTGGCAAACAAAGTTGCTAGGAGGATATGTGGTTTGCTTATGATTCCTTTTAATATAGACGACTTAACTGAAATTATCAGATGATTTAATACATAAAATCCACAGCACTTCAGTTGGCCTCCCTTTATTTGGTATTTTGATGATATTAATGATTGGTACAAATACATTATTTAATATTTTCACATACTTGAAACCTAGAATGTGTTTAGTCCTGCCTCCTAACAGGTCAGAATTTGTAGGTAATTTTACAGATTGAGCTTTAGACTAATTTTCCAGGAAGAAAGTGTGCATTTGTATAAGTAAATATTTTTATGGGAGCACATTTTAATTTATGAAAATATCAGCCAATTACTGAGATTGCCTGAGTAATAGAATTATTATTATTTTCTATTATTTGTACATAGTCATCACTAGGTGGAGGCATACTTTACACATTCTATTGAACATGTCATCTGTTATGGATTGAGATGAATTGCATTGATACAGCATAGTTAAGTGAATGATATGCTTTTTAACCTTAAATGTTGAAGTAACCTATTAGAACCAAATGCCTAACTCTCAGATAGACTAAGCAGACTTGTGTTTCAAACACTACTACTGCTGAAAAAAACCCTCTGAATATTCTTTTAATCATGTGCTGTACAGAGTTCCCTTGAATTAATTCAGAAACATCGTTCATGTGTGGTAAAGTTCAGAGGAGAAAACAAAGCAGGTGTCATGGAGAAAGAGATTGAAATAACAAACATCTATCCATTTCAATACCCCATCCTGCAGTACTTTAATCAATGTACAGTAGATTGACTGGGTTTTTTAACTTCTTCTTTTAGTTACTGTAGCAAAGTCCATTCACAGTGCATCAGTATTTTCTCACGGTACAGGGCTACCTGCTACAGATGTTACCCTCAGTCAAAATCTAACTTGTACAAAGACCTACCTCCATTGATGTCAGTGCACTGACTTCACACAACTCCCCCGATTTAGACCAGGGGTAGATCTTAATACGTTTGTGCAGGTACATATAACACCATGCTTATGTTTCTCTCTTGTGTTTATGAGCTTATGAGGCAGAGTCTGTGAAAGGTGGTCCTTGGTTAGCACAGTCCAAACCACATGTTTGAGAGGCCACAGAAGGAAACTCTTGCGTGTGAATGTGGGAGTCAGAGATCAGAACTGTCTTTTTCTCCATACTTTGAGTGCTGTGTTATGACTCTTTGCAGCTTATAACATTCACTGGCTTTTATTGTAGGAGAAAGAAGGCTCATGGTGGACAGATTGTAAAGAAAAAATCCACTTTATTCAGAAAACAATCCTTATCTTTTTGAGAAAGGCACAGATTCTTTGTTAAACATGCTGCGAAATGTGGGGGAAATACGGTTTTACACCTCTGTCATTTTTATGTTTTAGAGAATGGAATCAGGGTTGTTGAGAGAGATTTGTTTAGCTTTGTAGCTTCTTAGCCCCAAACTGGCATAGGTGACATTGCTGTGGCCTCAGGCTTTGTCACCTGCTGGCCTCAGGCTTTGTCACCTGCCTTAGGATGCTCTGTCACTGGGGTGGACTCTGCAATCCCTAGGCGCAGAGTCAGCCCTTTACACCCTGGGGCAAGTACCTCTCATCCCTTTCCTAAACAAGTCTGTAAAAACACTCTAATGCAGATGAAATATGCCCCCCTATTTTTATTTTAATTTCTTGGTGGTTTTTTTATTATTTGGATTTTGAATCACATTTTGATAATTATATTCACAATCTAAAATTAAGCAAACATTTTGTTTAGTGTTCACAGAATTGCCAACCAGTGCTTAAGAAAGGATGTCCAGCAATTCATCAGCCTGTAGAAAATAATTATAGCAATATTTTGAAATGCATTGGTTATAGTTTTGATTTATAGAATGTAAATAATCAGTTTGGATTCTTCTGTTTCAAAAAACTTTTTTGGAACTGAGGATTTTGAATAAGTCCCTCAAACCAAGCTGTTACTCCTGGGAAATTCTGTAGTATGTTACTGGCACTTGAAAAATGCACACCTTCTGAGAAAAACCTAGGAAAATTCTGTCAAACAGACTGATGGGGATGCCCAAGTTTGGTAATGCAAGTTCTGTTGGAAAACAATGGCAGCATGATTCAGCTGTAGATGGAGTGAAAAGGAACACGTTTTCACTATTGCATACTTTTTTTTTTTTTTTATTGTCATTCTAGGAACGAATACACTACATGATTAGTTAAAAAGTGTAAAGTAAGGAACAAAAGAGAGTAATGTGTTGGAATATGACATAGGCTTTACCTTTGCAGGAAAGTGTGAAGAAATATGGTAACATTGAATGTAAACAAAGAAATGGGGAAATTAAATGTGGGCGTGAAGAGTTATGTACAGGGAGTAGGAAGAATGTAATCCAATAGTAGGAGATCAAAGGAAGGGAAGCCAATTTTTCCAATGATTTAGTAGTAAGTTAGATGTAGCAAGGTAAAGGATTTGAACAAGAGTCAGAGTATCACAAATGGGAAAGGAGAAAGCATTAGATATAGTGAGGAGTGCACAATGTGTTTATTTTGTTTTAAGGATCAGTTATTATCTCCATCTCCTAGTATTTCAGGACTCTCATATAATTACTAGAATTATTTTCTCTCTCTCTCTCTTCTGCACACACGCTCTGTCTCGCTCCCCCTTCCAGGCAACACTTCTCCACTTGCGCAGATTTGAGGGGGTAGGAGGATCTCAGGGGTTCTTTGCAAGATGCTCGTTTCCCACTGCAGAGTGTGGCATTGCCAGGACTCTTCAGGGGACTCTCTGCCAGCTATCTTTAAAAGCTTGCAGAGGAGTGGGAGAAGATTTGCATACTGCCCAAACAGGGCCAGATTTGAACACCCCTCTCTGCTTAATAGTGCATTAATGAGTAAATGACACCAAAATCATTACAACTTCTGTGGAGTAGGTGCTGTGCTATGTCAAGCTATTAGGGTCTGTCCCTTATTTCTTTCCTGCCCGCCTTGTAAGATGCTCCCTTTTCAATTCAAACTGCAATTTCTTTTCACCTGCATTTCCCCCACCCACCAAATTTACCTTTCTCTGTTCTTATTTTTGCTTACCCTCTATTTTACATTTTTGTATTTTAATAACATATTGTAAGTCATTTTTCTCCTGTTCTCAATGTGATGACAGTATATCCTGATGGAAAGATAATAATGCCCAAGGAGGTTTTCTTTTATGAATTCTGCTGGTGTTACTTTCACATGCACAAATATATCATCTTGATTTCTAGCTCTGGGTCATTTCATTGCTCTTGTATGTTTTGCTATGAGATGTTTCCTGTAATTAAAAGATTAGGTTAAATAGATTATTTGTGCTGCCCTGTCTACATAAATGGTCTGTTTTTCTGCCTGTAGATACTGGCTTTTGTGTTTTAAGGCAATGTTGCAGTACATGAAGTTGCATCATGTCTCCTTTGTATTTAAGCTGCCGACTTATTGGTAACAGAAGCAATCAAAAGAGACATTTACTGCCATAGCCTTGTGGGATCAGTGAATTAACAGGTGCCAATAAGTTCTAAAGAAGTGTTTTAATTGTTTCTGAAGTATTTAATTAATGGACTTCTTAAAGGAGTGGTGACTGAGCAGACGTAAGGCTGATAAATATTTAATGTTTGTATCTAGAGAACTTTTTCTCCCTTTCATGTAATTTGAGGTGTTTGCTAATGGAAAACAAAACCTAAATTGTTGTGTAGCATGCAATCAATGATAAGCTGCTCTTAGATTGTCCAGGGTTTAGATACCTATCACGATTTTATCAATATGTGCTGTGATACTCTGCATTTATAGTCAGTCTGATTTAGAGAGCATTTTGGAGTTGGGTTTCTCTGATACATCTACCTGTCTATGTTAATATTTAGGGGCTATATCAAGCAGCCTCTATAAACTCAATTACTTAAATATTGAGTGTGTGCATGGCTGTTTACTTGGGCTGTCACGGTTTCAGAAACTACCACCCAACAAGCGGTAATTACTAGAAAAAAGACTCCAGGTCCCAATACGCTTGTTGGTCTGCATGATATTCATGACACTTCCTTTAAAACATGATACTAGTAATCCTATAACTATCCTTAAAACTATTTAATTTTTATTTGATTGTTATAATAGACTATTTTTCTTCTCTTTAGAGGAACATTTCTCTTCCTGTTATTTTCCTAAATTCACACTCATTACTCTTTATAAACCTACAAAAAGCTAAGAGAGAAAACCAAACAGAATCCCTTAAAACCAGTTGTGTCTGGGCTACATTTGGTATTTGAGCATTTTCTCTTGTTCTTGAATTCTCTTTGTTCTATTTCCTTAATTATTTTCTGTTTGTGGGTTTGTTTTGTTTTGGGTTTTTTTTCAAACTTAATATCCCTTCCTTAAGGAATTATGTTTGTAATACAGCTAGCGTGGCCCCATTGATTAAAGACTGTTACCAGGCTTCTCCACTGGTACACCAATTGCAGTTAATCAGCACAGCTTTTGAAATGGTGGCACGATGGAGTGAAGCAGGCAGAGTGCACAGTCAGAGTTCGGGGTGAGAGATCACTGGGATTTGTATGGATTAGTCAACCTGTATAGTCAACTGAACATTTCTCTCCATTCCTGCCTCTTTCTCTTAGCTGTGACTAAATGAGCAATTGCCATCCTGCTTGTCCTCAAATGCTAAAGCATGGAAGTGTCTCCAGTCAGTGGCTGGGTTCCCCGACGGGGAGAGCTCTCCATTAGGTCTCATGGTTAGAGCAGGTCTGGCTGTCCCACGGCATCGCTCATCTAAGCTTCATTAAGCTGTGCTCTGTGCTGTGCCATTGCAAGTTTAGAAATGCAAAAACAGTTGAGGAAATTGATTCTATTTGTTGTTGCAGTTCAATGGACCTCTGGTCCACAATGCTTGAGTACGCCAGGCTGTTTCAGCAGAGCCACCTTTTACGATTGTTAGTATAGCAATAGCCTTGTTATCAGCTTGTAAGAATAAATTTTGTCATATTAGGAAGCAGAACTTGCAAGATCACAGGATTGGGGAATGTATTATTGAACGGCCAGTGCTCTTGCTGGTGACAGCGTGTGAGAGCAGCTCAATTTTGTTGATTTGGGGTGTCACTTCTAATTAAAATGGCGTGCTATTAGAGTAACAAAAATGTGCTTATTATATAATGTCCAGGCCTCCTCACTACACACAAATTTAGCTAAGAACACCAAGATATGGTGGTAACATTATTTTATGAATCACTGAGGTAATAACAGGAAAAGATAGAGAGAAAAGATTGTCATGTACTGCTCCCCACATGAGCAGGGAACAGAAAGATTCCTTAGAAGTGGTTGATTTTTGAGCAGTTAAAAAAGTCAGAAACTTCTGAATGTATCTCTTATGTTACTTAGAGATTTGAACACATGTAGATCTATGGAAATATGATACAGGTGGCAAAATGTTAATCACCAGAAAGACTGAATCTTTCAGAAGGTATAGCTGATATAAGCTGTATACTACAGATATACCATGTTCCATAATGCATTTTTCTTCCTTCTCTCACTTTTTAAACTGTCTTACTTCTACCCTCTTTTTACGTCCCACTCTGTATCTTTATTAATTCACTTACTATTTGAAAATCTTTTCTGAGGACTATGGGATGTGTCTATGTATTACCTCTGAGGATGACAAGTGCTAGGTTTGAAGTCATCTACTTTTTTTTTTTTTTCCAGTTCTGTAACATGTAGAGAAGAATGTGCTTATAATCAGTCAATGTACAATAACTGGAAATAGGAATAATAATATAGCAATGGCCGATGTATTTGTCAACTCGGGTGAAACGGTTCTGATTTTCCACTTAACTCAATGAATGTGTACATGGCATGTGGAGGAAAGCAGTCATGTCTGTGAATTTGATGTATAGAAAACTGATAATGTAGTTACTGCAAATGTAGCTTATATTTGCAATGTAATTAACAGTACACATCTGCCTTTTTGAAAATGCAGTTCAGGGGTTATTTTTTTTTGGTTTTAGTCTTGTAGAGACAGTTGTGCCAATCTAAGTCATACAATAACTTCCTTTGGACAGACTCTCACTCTTACTTTTTGTTCATAAATGCAGTTAACAAGTTCTTTTGTACTTCTTTGAGTGTTAATTGATGTAAACAAAGTCTGCATTTTATCTAATCCCACTGAAGCTTGTTAAAATTAGAGATGTGCCAAATTATTCCAAAGCAGGTTGTAAAGTAAGTGAACCATTAGATCCACTGGCTCACAAATGGCATAGACAATGTGTGCTCTGTTTGCTTCTTTTTCAGGGACTGTTTATGTCAGAACTTTCAAATCACAGTTTTTTGCATCTTTAATATTGTGTTTAGTTAATCGGTATGGCAGAAGTATGATACAAGCAGCAGGGCTGAACATGACTAAAGCTGTTTTCTAGAAAAGTCCATATATACACTTCTAAATGAACATACCTAGCTGCCAGCTCTACTAATTTCTATACCCAGCATTTTCTTTTCACAGAGATGTCCATTCGTTAGCATTTTCTCTTTGCAGGGATTGTGATTTGCAAAATTTGTTATTACTCAGGTGCCAACATGTTATTTTGGTGATGGTAATCTAACATATAAGGCACCATGCCAACCTCAGCTGAATATCTAGGGCATAGAGTGAGCATTATGGCATTATTTCCATGAAAAAGTTAATGAATTGATACAACTGCATGGAACTGATGACCCTTATCTCCTACCTTGATTGCTAGCTCCCACACCAGAAACTGTTCCCAGAAATTTTCTTCCTTGGGGCTCTGTAATTTTTCTCTTCTTCCACCTCTTTATCTGCTACTTTAGATTGTCTGGAAAATTATTCTCTTTCATCTCCTGCCTCCTCTCCAGACTTCAAAACCTTTGATCCTGTGCTGGTACAGGACAATCCCATTTATCACCACAGTTAAGATACTGTGCCTGCACTATAAACACAGAAGTCTATGCTTCTGCTCCAGCCCTCATCTGTTTCTTGCCTTGAACACTAAGTGGGTTCTTCAAAGTCTTCTGCTTAACCATGAACAAGCTCAACATGCCAACTGCAGAGCTTGGAGAAGAGGTCTACAGAGCTTGAAGAAGAGTTCTGTGCTCAAATTCAGACATATGACAGTGGTCTTGTAATAAAGCTTGCTTTACATAATTTCCATATTTCCAGTGCTACTCAAGTTCTTTAAAGGTTTGTGTGTTGTCTCTCCCTTTATACTTTCACTGTAGTCTCCTAGTGGTAGAGGTGATGGATTTGCTCCATGAGCACAAAGTGCCTGACACTATAAAGTACAAGACTGGAGATTCGTGTTAATAGAAATTATAAAAACTTAATAGAAAATTTTGTATCTTCCTTCAAGCAACCAAGTAGGACAAAATGTTGCTTATGAGGAGTGGACTTCACTATTTCTCTACCCTGTTTTCGAGTTCTGTTTAAAGTTGTAAAAGGTGACAAGGAATGAATATCCTGTGATTTCATGTTTTATAGTATCTCAGAGCAGTTGTTCCTAACCAGAAGTCTGATTCTTAAGTGCTAAATGTTATCTGTGGCAAAGGTATTGTATCTATGCAGCAGGAACATACACTGCTGCCCTCAAGGTGAAGGAAAAGTTGAAGGAAAGCAAATCTTGAGAGAAGATGAGTGTAGTGCTGAGGATTTTCTTGGACCTTGGGAACTGGTTGGGTATATCCACAGAGGAGCTGTGGTACCTAACTAGGTATCAGATCCATAAATATCCTTATTGACCTACCTAGCACTGACTCTGTTTTAGCTTAATCTGTAGGGCTTTTTTTTTGCAAGCAAAAATGTTTTATGGATAATTGTTTTATCAGGGAAAGTTGAGATAATATGGTGATGCATGTTACACAAGACACATCTCAAAGATCAATTTATATAGACATTTCTTTATCTTATCTTTCATAATTCTCTGGGTTTTTTTCTAGTTGCCAGCACGATAGATTCTAATCTTTCTAGCAAACAGGTGGCTCTTGCAGCATGCTTTGCAATCAGTCAGACTTTGGCTCCATCTAATTTGCTTAATCATATTAATTAATTACTTTTGTAAATGTCAGAAAAGTTCAGCACACATTTTACTTTTTAAAGAGATTTTTGAAAATCTTTCTAGTAAATATGTAACTTTGAAATATCTGCAGTATTCTTACTGAAACTCAGATTATTCATTACAAGTAAACTATTCATCTTCCTCAGTCTTCTTTCACTTAGCAAATTGACTTAGATGTCTATGAATTTACTTCATATTTTATGACAATTTAATCATGTCATGCCAACCAATTTCAGCTGATGACCTGTTCTGTTAGTTGCCTAATTTATTTGACAGTTGCAGTGTGACATTTTTGCATTCAACATAACCTCTGATTGGAGAACAAAGTATTTTTAATGGTAGGTAAACACTATAGACTAGAAATGATTGGATTTTGCACAAATGCCTTTTACTTCTGTATACTAAAGCTTGTTTGCTGAAGAGTTTTTTTTCAAGTATTGAAAACCCCTAAAGTCAATTTTAGGGTAGGTAATGGAAAAGGTCACGTTACGTCCTAAAGTTAGAACTTATGTAGATGTTGTGAGCAATCTGTCTTGGCGAGTGCTATTTGTCAACCAAAATGGTGATACTGTATTCTTGATTTAATTAATAATATTAATGTGAGATTGAGAATAGTCACAGTACAAAGGTTGATAGTTTTTTTCAGTACTGTTTTTCTACCTTTTGTTTGGTTTCATTTTGTTTTTATCTGTGTTTGGATGATATGTGGCTCTTTAGTAAGGATCAGGAGAGAAGTCAAATCATAGGTGATGCTTTGAGTGACAGATCCAAAAATAAAAAATATTGAGACTATATAGAAGTCTACAATCACTGAATTGTAGCAAGCCTAGGTGAAATGAAGGAAAAAAAATGTTCCTATTTCAAGAAGCCTTGGGGAATCAGTTGAAATAAAGCCTAATTTACTAATAAATCTCCAAATGGTGCTTTTCCTTGCATCTGACCAGCTTTTACACTTACCATAATTTCTTTGTGCTAATACATTTTTTTACTAATGGCATCTGATGCGTGCAGTCTCCACTGCCAGTCTGGGTGTAGACAATGTGCTCCAGATGTGCATTGTAAGATCACTGTCCTGCAGCAATAAGCCCTTCTGTTCCCATCTGTAACAATATTTAACTTTGAAAAGGACAGTGATGGTTACTAAGAATTTCTCCTTTCTTTGGTCTGCATGAAAGCTTGAAACATTTAGACTAGCAATAAGTGAACAGGAGAAGCTTAAAAAAAAAGAAAAAAAGTTCTGCCTTGTTATATTTAGGTTAGCTATCAGCTCTCCTCTTAATTAAAGATCAAGCCAACAAAAAGAAGCAACTGTATCTGTATGTATATGGCTGTACACGTTTACGCATGAAGTACACTGTGACTGATGACATTTCCAGGTTGCAGATCCTGATGCCAGGAGAACATCAACCAGGCAGAGGTGACTTTCTTATCATTTCTTGGTGGCTTGCTCACTGTAGTAGCTAGCTCAAGTGATAGGGGCACTATCTATACAGGTATATACATATAGGTCTTTACAAAGAAGTGGTCCATGAATTTAGGCCTGGAACTGTTAGCAAATTTTTTAGTCATGTTGCCTAAACCTGGTAATTCATCCAACCAGTATGTTTTGAAGGAATATAATTTTTTTACACCCTTTTGTAGAGAAAGGCTTTTCTGGTTCAGAGTAGAGTATGTGCTCAACACCAGCGGTATAATCCATAGCAGTAAATTGCTGCCGGCATATAGCCCTAATGTTTTTATGACCATCAGGTTTATTCCCACACCATAGATGCTGCCATCTCAGAAACAGTCTTACAATGTAATCCTTTGAGGATTTCATTGTTATATGTGCGCTTGTGCTGCTGTACTATTAATACTGTTCAAGGTACTAGTCTGGATAATATCTTCTAATTTCCCAACTATTCATGGAAGTAGTAGGCATTATAGAGAGAAAAAGTAAGCTGAACATGAGCATAAGGGTTTGTCTTTATTGTCTAGGATTTTGTCTCTTTAATTCTGAGAGATAGCTGTGTGTGTGATTTTTATGATGAAACCAAATGAAGGTTACACCAGAACTTGGTCTCGTTTACTTTAAAGTTCACTAAATCTCACCAGTTCTTCAGTGAGCATGGGGTAAATTTAAGCAGAAGGAGGCAGATTTTGTGTGGATCTGGACCAATTGATGTTTTTGGCAGAAACAATAGAAAACATATTACACTGTGTTTTTATGTTTGTTTCCTCACACTGTGTGGTTTTGTCTGGTTTCCCTGCAAGCAAGGTTCAAGCTGGCGAGCCGTGCAGTTTCCTTTTGATTTCTTTGTTGTTCATTTATTGGAATTTGAGATTGGAAGCAGATACAGTGGATGCAAAACCAAGCGAGCCAAGATGTTTTCAGTCTGCCTGTGCAGCCCTGTCTAAAAGCTCAAGTCATTAAATTTTCTACAACAGTGATATTAAGCTAATTCTTCCAACTCTTCTGGAATGTATATTTCCATTAGGATGGATGTATTCACATAAACTAGTTATTTTAATATTCTTCTGAACTGGAATGTAATTACTCACTCAAATTAACCTTTCAAAATATTGACTAAAAGGGTTATAACATTCTGATCCTTCATAAGGTTATGGTCAACAATTCAAAGTTTGTCAAGATTCAAGATGTAAGCACATGAAATGGAGTATAAACACAGGTTACGTATACTCCATCTGCAGCAATAATATTTAAAAAACTTAATCAGTATAATATTGCTTGACAGAATAGCAAAAGATAAACTAATATTTTTAGTTCAATTGCATAAAAGCATCTTAAAAATAGTACTTACCATTTGATCATGCGTTATTTTCCTGATGAAAGAACACGTGGAAGCTGTAAGAAATGATAATCCAACATAAAATATACAAATGTACAAATTTTATGCAAGTGTTCTAGACAAGTCAATATGGCAACCAGTATAACATACCCTGCTGCTCATTAGCATGCTTTCAGGATCAGGCCTTAATTTTTTTTTTTTCATATTTTTAAAATATATTTGATGTCTACATACAGGTCTAGCCAAAACACTGGGGCACCAATGCCTTCACATCTGAAGCATTTGTTCAGCATCTGGCTCCCACCTGCTTGCTTCATGTAATTACTAAGCATCAAACACTGTTTTACTCATCTCCAGATTTTGAGGGCTCAAAGGATAGTGCTTGTGCTCCTTTAAGAGCCTCCCATGTTCATCATTGGATTTGTCGGATTTGGAGATTTCTTGCAAACCTTCTGCTACAGCCCTGTGTGTCTGCCACACTTCCTGAGCAGTGCAGGATAAGTGAGGTGAGGGTGAGCTCCAAGACCAAACAGCTCTCCTCCCTGTGGACATAGACCAGTATGAAGCTCGGAAGAATTTTTTCCTGTTTTTTTATTTAAGATAAAAAAAAAAAAAGACCCTCTTCATAGCTAAGAGGACCAGAGTGCTTTATCTGTTGTCTGTCCCACTTTATGTACTTACTCCACTGTCTTATACAGGTGACTTGCTGTGAGCAAAGATGATGAGCCTTTCTTTCTGTTAGAATAAGATACTAAGATCTCCATTCTTCTAGATTGAGAGAGAGGAGTTTTGCAATCTTCAGCTTGTGAGATTTGTTGGGGAGCCGCCTGGCAGAGTCAGGATCATCCATCTCCAGTTTTTTGCTGCATGGACTTGCTGTCACTTTGAGCTTCCACTGTATTTTCACAAAGCGCAGTGGCATTGCCCTTCCTTAGCTTTGCAGGAATTAAGGAATGCTCCTAGATATATACTGGTGGTCAGAGGAAGAAAAACAGTTTCATAACTATGACTGTTCCTCTTTGAGGTGTATTTACTCACATTGCCAGCCCTCAGCATGGTATTTCTGAGTGTCAGGTATCAATGCTCGTTCCCAGGTAGCATGAAAACTGTGCAGGGCTGGGCATGCTTGGGCACATCTGCTGGCTACTTAAGAATTTTAAAAAAATCTGAATTTCAGAAATAAGATCCAGACTCTGAGTGCATGCAGAGTAAACATGTCTCAGAGGACAGAAGCAGTAGGTGAATAATCTTTTTTCTATTTGTACATCAACTAGAGATACAGATATGCTTTGTTACAGAGGTGTTACTCTTTAATATTTTGGTTGCTTTCCTTTAACTTATGATGATTTAGAAATGTTATGTAGATGTTGTGTTGTAACAAAAAATGTTTAATCCTAAAAGAAAATTAAAAGCAAACTTTCCTAAAAATGTTATTTTCCTTTATAGATTAATGTGTCAGGCTAATGATAAATATCATCAGTATTTTCAGAGCAAAAATACTTTAGATAAAGTGTAGAAACAAAGAAAATACGTTGGGTATTTTAGGATATGAGTGAGTTAAGAGTCTTTGATAGCGGTTACTCTGCTAGTCCAAATAATGACTAATTACCATGGCAATCCTTATGTTCTGTGCCATACGGACCCCACCATTCTTACTTAAAAACACTAATGGCAAATATACATTGCAAACAGATGCCATGTGTGCATATTATTTGAAAAGACTTTTAGGAAAACAAGACTGCTGGTCGTTGGATAGAAGCAGAGCAATTGCACTGCGGGATGGCAGAGCACCAGTGATTCCCATCCCACAAAAGAGTCCCCATCTGTGCCACCACTGCAAGAGGATTGGGGATAGAGTGAGAGAGAAAATACTGGCTTGGGTATGATCACAGATCACTCTCTCCAGGTAAGGCTTTTCTGTGACACTAGCACACTTTGGTCTTAAAATACTAAGTCTGAACAGGCTGAGCTGCTCCTAATTAGCCTCCAGCTGATAGTGGTCCTCAGTTCCTGGGGAAAAGCTTTGAAACTGAAATTGCTAGACGGTTTGGGATTCCCTGTCTGAGGGATTGTCTAGAAGAACAACATTTTAGGTCTTTCCACCCCCAGAAACACCTTTTTCTCTGCCTACTCCAAGCTAACTTCTGCTTAGCACAGCCTGCTTGTCACTGGCTAGACCATGCGAGCCCGTGCCAGTTCAGGTCACCTTATGGTATCTTTGAAATAAAAAATGAAAACTACAGATTTGTAATCCGGGCTGGTGCAGCTGTACTGTGAATGAGGGGGGAATGAGGACTGTGCTGTGACACAAATGCTACCCAAGTACAGC